>LOJH01000090.1:9611-62531 GCA_001685095.1 Ellobius talpinus | reverse complement strand
ACACACACACACACACACACACACACACACACACACACACACAGAGAGAGGACAGCCAAGCCAAGACCACCTAAGGCTACACAGAGAACCCTGTCTCCAAAAACAAAAACCTAAAAAAGAAAAGAAAAACAAAGATTATATATAATATATATTATTATATAATATATATAATATAATATATATGAGAGAGAGAGAGAGAGAGAGAGAGAGAGAGCCATCCATGGTTAGTAGCTGCCAGTGTGAACGGAAAGGCTCCCAGGCCACTGGGAGATGGAGACCTCAGTCTTGGGGATGGGGAGATGACCATCAGTAAAGTGTTTCCTGTGAATTCTAGAACCCATGTTCCCGCCACAAAACCCATATTAAACATGAAGGAGACAGGCATGGTGACACACGCCTTTAATCCCAGCACTCAGGAGACAGAGGGAGGCCAGGCTGGCCGACAGAGCAAGTTCCAGGACAATCAGACTATATGAGAAACTCCATCTTGAAAAGCAAAACAAAAAACAAACAAGTTAAAAAAATGAAAATAGAGAGGTGGGTGTGGTGGCCCATGCTTGTAATGTCAGCACTGTCGAGGGTGCAGGTGCATCCTGGGCTCAGTGGCCAGTTCACTTATTTGGTGAAATCCAAGACATCAAGATCTAGTGAGAGTAGACAGAGCCTGAGAAAGGAGAGCTTATGTTATCCTCTGGCCTCTACAGATGCACGTGTGTACATTCTCTCTCTCTCTCTCCTCAACCTTCCAATTTTATCAAAAAGGATTTAAAAATATTTATTTTAGGTGTATGGATGTTTTGCCTGTAGGTATACAAGCATATACTATGTACATGCCTGGTTCCCAAGGAGATCATAAAGAGTGCATCGTTTCTCTGGAACTGGGTTATGGGTGACTGACTGTGAGCCACCATGTGGGTGCTGGGTCCTGGGTCCTCTGCAGGAGTGCCCTTAGAGACCCATCTCCAGGCCTCTGTGTTTACTTTTTGTATGTATCTGTGTCTGCGTGTGTGTGTGCACACATGCATGAGGGTACACTGAGGTCACAGAAGGAAGTCAGATTCTCCCAGAGATAGTTTCAGTGGTTGTGAGCCTCCTGACATGGATGCTGGGAACTGAACTGGGGTCTTCTACAAGAGCAACAAATGCTCTTAACCACTGAGCTTCTTGTAAAAACCTCATTTTTAATCTATGTGTGCACTTGCATCCCCCCCACCTCACCCCCATTTTCAGGCACGCACCTTGCCATAGTGTGGGTGTAGACTTCAGAGGACAATCTTGGGTGCTGAGCCTCACCCTCTACCTAAGACAGCATCTTGAATTTCTTTTCCACTTTGTATGCCAGGCTACCTGGACTGTGAGTTTCTGGGGAGTCTCCCACTTTTGGATCCTAACTCCCCATAGGTAATTCTACTACTGTGTCTGGCTTTTATGTGGGTTCTGGGGATCTGAACCAACCAAGCTATATTGTGGTGATATCTTGTTTGTACTCTAACAAATAAAACTTGCCTGAAGATCAGAGCTAGCCATAAGTTAACCATAGAGGTCTGGAGGTCTGTACAGACAGACAGGAAGTGGCTGGGTGGAGAGAAGAATATAAGGCAGAAGGAGACAGTAGTTTGGCCCTTTGTCAGTTGAGGAATTAGCAAGGTGTTACTTGCTTGCTCCTTTCTCTGATCTTTCAGCATTTGCCCCATATCTGGCTCCGGGTTTCTATAAATAAGACCAGTTAGAACTTGCCCAACACCATAGTCCCGCCTTCTGAAGTCAACATTGCCCAATCGTTGCCCAGGGCTGACTATCAATTTATTGACCCAAGGTTCTCCCTGTCTACCTTCCAGGAGGCTTTCCTAGGCTCGGGGTCCTAGTCACGGCTCTCTCCTGGTCCTTTGCCCAAGGCTGGGCGCTATGCACCCAGGACTTCACTTGCCCATCCTGACTCTCTTCCGTCAACGTTAGGGGTCTGTCCTTTCCACCCTTCACTCACTGGAACAGCTGATCTCAATGTCAACCTGACAGGATCTGGAATCACCAGGAAGCATGCATGCCTCTGGGCATGCCAGTCAAGGTTTAGAGGTTGGGAAAATTGAGGCACCTTAACTGCAGGCAGCACCATTCTATTGGCTGGGGTCCTAGCCTGAAGCTGACCTTTAGCACGCCCCTTCCTCTGCTTCCTGACTGTGGATGCATGTGACCACATACATTATGCTCCGGCCGAACATTCCCCACTGGGACAGAGTGACTGTACCCTTGAACTCTGAGCCCTTCTCCCTGTAAGTTGCTTTTGTCTGGATTTGATCACAGCATGAGGTAATAACCAAAACATTATCACCAGGAAAAGACTGTGCCTGGGACATGAGACCTGGCACATTGGGACCCCAGCCAACTGACTCAAACGTGCTGAGAAAGCTCACTAGTATCTGCATCCCGGCAACCTGTCAAACCCTGCCTGCTCCCACTCCAAAGTGAGAAGGAGCAAAGAGCCAGTAAATGATTCTGAATTAAGCTTGTCTGGATTAAGGTGGGCTAGTCAGTTTTGACACAGTTGTGAAAAAAATACAGCCTAATTTTTGTTCAAATGCACCAAATTTACTGCCTAGATTCTCATTAACTACTGTCAAGGGAAAAGCAGATCGACAAGATAAATTATGAAAAATTATTTTTAATGTACAAAAAGACTTATTTACAAGTTGAGAATGTCATCTCAATTTATAGCATGTAGAAAAAGCTAAAAATGTTTGGCAATATAAATGTGGCTGGACGATTCACCCACAGTATATTCAGGGATGGTGATATCTACACAAAATAGATACAAGTGGAGAACGGGAAGTCAGGGTCTATATCAGGCAGTGAGGCCCCACTGCTGGAGCCACAGACCCGTGGGCATGGCCCAGAGCTGTCATTTGGAGTTGGTCTTGTCTCTAGTTTGTAAACAGACAGGTTTGCTGTCTTAGGACCCAGAGGTCCAGACTCTGCTAAGTTCCTCACTGAAGCCAGAGCCATGGCCAGAGGGAAGCTCCGAATGGCGAGGTTTGGTTTGGCAAAGTGTCTATGAACTCAAAGGTAGAAGTTTTGGATGGGGCGTGCACAGGTGTGTGGCGGGGAAGAGGCATGGGTCCCCCTGCAGGGTGTTCTCGACTGATTCTTTCTGCAGTCAGTTTCCAAATGCCCCTTCTCATCTGGGGCCAGGCCATACCGAACAAGAAAATTCAGTGACTAGTTCCTCCAAATCCGAGAATCAATCCTATACCCTCTCATCCGACCACAAACACCATGCATGTCATTGGTCCATGCCAAATAACATGGAGAGGAGGGCAGAGGTCAGGGGAGTGGAAAGTACTGAGACCGCACATGGTGGTTAGGTGTGGACAGCTGGCCACCCAGCACAGTGTGGAGGAGCCCTAGAATTTTCCATGGAGGGTGGTAGTGCACAGGAGAAAGAGGACTGGGTAAACATGCAACTTGCTCTTTCCATGGAAGGCCTCTTTCAACTTGGTCCATCCCCAGCCCACAGCAACCCGAGGAATTAGACACAAGTGTTCTTCCCAGGAGGGGCACCACTGTACATTTCCGAACGCTGTAAACAGGAGAGGCCCCTGGGGAGCTTCTGGGCTTATCCCAGGCAGCACAGTTTATTTCCTTGTGATACGTATTTTATTAATTCCTCAGGAAATCTGCAGGTCCCATTGTGCCTAAGGGAATGGAGATGCTAGCAGTAATGGAGGAGACGCCATAATATCCAGCGGATACACCTTTCTCCTCTGTGGTAAGCAACCTTGGCAAGCTTCATGGAAGAATCCGGGGGAGGCAGCAATCCCTTCTCCTTGCCAGCGGCAGAATGGCAAACCCTTCTCAGAGCAGAGTATCCAGTCCAGCATGGTCTCAGATTCAAACCCAAACATGATTCCCCGTCCCTCTTTGGGCATGTACTTAGAAAGCCTTGGCCAATGTACTCTCTCATTAGCGAAATGGCAGAGGCAAAGAAGCCAGAACTGAGTAATCCCATAAACACCAAAGGCTGGTGAGCATTGTGTAAACGAGTTTCTTTCTGAACAAGACTTTCTGAGTGTTCCGAAAAATAGATCAAACAGCAAAGAGGATGCCCCTAAAACTTTCCCTAAAATATTTGCGAGTCTGAACCAGCCATTGTCCAAGCCCTCTCAGACCTAATTAACACTTTTTCTCACAAAGAGAAGAGATCAGACTCTCATGTTCCAAGAAGCTAAGGTTGCTCGGGTCTGCTCTGTAGCAGGGCCTTTAGGTCATCATATTTAAGAACTTGTTCTCTTCAGCCAGGCTGGTGAGCATGGAGCTCATGTCCCCAACAGCCATGTTGCTGATGCCCGCAGGGATGGAGGGCAGTGTCAGGGAATTCCGGGGTGTGGTGAGGCGTGAGGAATTCTGGGAGAGATTGTGGAGAAGGGTGGGGCTCAGTGCACCAGAGAATAAACTTGAGTGATCACCATCATCCATGATGGCATCAAAGTCAATCTGGGGGGCCTCCAGGAGCTGGGAGTCCACAGTGCTGGACACCTGGTTGACCCCTGGTGAAGGCAGAGGCTGGGGCTGGATATTGTCTGAGCAAGCTTGTGGTTGTGGTGGCTGGGGCTGCATGGCTGGGCAGCCTCCATTCTGTTCATACATGTGGATCTGGCCATAGTAGTAGAGTGTGTTCTGGTCCTGTGACCGCCCTGTGTCCTGAGATGGCTGAGGAGCCAGGGATACCATGGTCCCTGCTGTTCCCTTGGGCATAGCTTCTGCCGTCTCTTGGTTGGCAGATGTGACCATGGGTTGGCCAGGGGTCCTGGCATACAACTGCTGTTGCCCGGCACGTACTGCACGGTGACGGCTGGCAGTGTTGGGCTCAGGGGGTGGCCGAGGTTGCAAGAGACCAAAGCCAGTGCTCTGCGGGGACTCCATGAAGCTAGGCTGATGGGAGGACAGAAGGTTGGAACTCTGCTGGTAGCCTTCCTGCTGGGGATAGCCCAGGACCGCGTGAGGTTGTGACACCCCAGGCAGGGATGAATTGGCCATCACAAGCTCCCGCTGATGGCCACTTATCATGGTGGCATTGGAGACAACTTCCATTTGTGGAAGAAGTCCCAGGTGGCTGGGCTTGGCTGCCATATTGCTGCAGGAGGGAGAGAACTGGTTCAGCTGTCCACTAATGTTTGGGCTCAGCTGGGGGTGGGTCTGGCTGTAGTTGGCCTGAGGACTCAGGGCAGCAGTCACACTCAGGCACTGGCCACCTGTAGCCGGCTGTCGAGGCTTTTGCGTGTAGCTCCCTCTGGCTGCAGAGGGGGCTCCACGAAGCTGTAGGTGTGGCTGGGTGCTGTCTAGACCTCCTGGGCTGGTCTGCAGGGCTTGTGGACTATATCCTGAGTACTGGCCAAAGGCTGGCTCCTGCTGAACCACAGCCAGATTCCCATGAGGGAAGGGAGGTGGCTTCACCTGACTGGGCAGGGCATCCATGGTGCCAGAACTCACCTCATTCCACTGCACAGGCATGTTGCTCTTACTGATGTTGGAGGAAGGGCTGTAGCTCAGCTGGCAGCCCCCCAGTCCAGGAGCAGAAGGACCCACATTGGAGTCGGCAGCTGCTAGCCTACGGTGGCCTTGTAGGCTAGGACCGGGCAGTTTGGAGTTCTCCGGGAAGCCAGTGCTTTCTGCAGGATATCCCTGTCGTGTACTGTCATCCAAGGAAGCACTGGTGTGGGCCTTGATGTACTGGACCACATCGTCTGGCAGCACCAGCTCATCTTCCACCAGCCCCAGGTCGGATTCAAGTCCTGTGCCATCTACTCCAGCAGCCATGGCCTCCATCATCACGTTCTCAGTGATACTAGGAGGTCTAGGGGAGTAGGTACCATGAGTCAGGCTGCTATCCACACCAGGGTGGCTCTGTCGATGCAGGCCTCGCCGATCGGTGCAGGGTGGCAGTGAACCTGGATTCATGTTATGGGTACTGTGGAAACGCTGCACCCGAGGCAGAACGAGGGGGTCTGGTCGCCGCACAGGATCACTGGCCCGGCGCATGCTGCCGCCCGGCCCCTCGTGGGGGAAGGCAGGAGCCGCACCCACATGGCCATGGCCATGGCCGTGACCGTGGTTGTAGGCAGGCCCATCGCTGCCACGCCGGGGCCCCAGTGGATGTGGGCAAGCGCCAGGCAGGGCACGCTCGGGAGCATCCAGTAACGCCAGGCGGGTGCGGAGGCTTACACGCTCGAGGCCCGGCAGCGGTGTGGGTGGTGGCCCACCAGTGGCCGCTGCGTACTTGGCACGCAGACTGTACTGCTGCGCAGGTGTAAGGTTGAGCAACCCTGGGCCCCCACCGCTGCACTGGCTGGCCTCACTGGAGCGCCGGGAGGCATCTGTAGAGATGGGGTCATAGGAGTCTGCTGAGCTGGCATTGTGCGGGCGGCCGGCACCAAGAGGTGAGGCCTCACTGGAGCGACGGCTGGAGAAGTACGGGGAGATGCCAGAGGAGCGGCGGCTCACAGTGTAGGCCGAGCTCACGGTGCTGGTGGAGCTGTCCCTTCGTTCCTGCAGATGGTTCAGCATTGTCACCTCGGTCAGCTCTGGCAGCCGCTGGCTGGGCAGCAGTCCCGCTGGCCCACCGCCCCCAGTGCCATTGAAGCTTTCCAGGACAGAACCTAGGGAAGAACAGAGGGGTCAGAGGAGGCCAAGAGCTTTGCTCTGCAGGACACTTACTCCTTGGTGGTGTTAGGGTCCTATGGCTATATTCCCAAACCAAAAAAACACCTACACCCTATCCTGAGTAACCGGTTCCTCTACCTACCCCTCTTGACCAGGCTGAGTCCAGAGCCCTAGCACAAGGCCAGGTACACAGCAGGCATTCAATAGAGAAGAATTCTGGATGTAAGAAGGGAAGGAGGAAGCCAGGTGAGATGGCATGCTGCCACTTAATCCTAGCATGCGGGATGCAGAGGCAGGCAGATCTCTGGGTTCAAAGCCAGCCTGGTCTAAAGAGTGAGTTACAGGACAGCAGGGCTGCACAGAGAAAACGCCCCAGTTTCTTTAGCTGTATATAAACCGCACCTGAACATATGATGGGGTTACTGACAGTAGGGCTCCCAAGGGCCCAGCCCATAGTTCCTATGTCCCCACATGGAGGGTTTTTTTTCCCCCTTGAAGACAAAGGTTTTAGGTACCCCAGATTGGCTTGTGACCAAAATGACCTTGAGCTTTTGATCCTGCTGTCTCTACCTGCTGGGCGCTGGAATTATGGGTGTGCACCACCACAACCTTGATTCGGTGCTGAGGACAACTCAGGGCCGTGAGGATAACAGGCAAGTACTGGACGTCTGAGCTCTATCTCCAGCTCTTGCTGTTTGATTCATTTCTATTTTGAGGCAGGGTCTCCCATTGTTGTCTAGGCTGATCTCAGCGTAGGCAGAGGCCAGTCAAGGCCTCTCATAGCCCTTTAGGGCTGAGATGGGCAGACAAGTGATCACGTCCCCTATGACCAGGGACGAGATGAAGTGGTGACCTGAGCGGAGACAGCTGTCTGCAATCCAAGAGATCCCAGACCTGCAGAATTCATGATCTTCTGCCAGGAGTCCTTCCAACAATGGGGCTGCTAGTATGCCAGTGTGCACCATCATGGGTGGCAGCCTGTGGTCTATGTGCCCAGTGGCACTCCAGAGATGCTCTTGGCGATGAAGACCCTGCCGAGCACCATCTCCTCCATGAAGCCCCCCTGCTCTTTCTTGTAGAAGGCACCTGCTCAGTACATCAGAACCCCAGCTCCCCAGCTCTCTGTCTTTGGTGCTTTGTGGCTTGTCCTGCACATGAATCTGACTGTGGCTCCTTTGGGATGGCAGCCATACTAAGCGCCTTCCTCGAGCCTTTGCCAAGACACCTGAAATGCTGAACAGCTAGGTCAGGACAGAGCTGTAGCAGGGTCTGCCTGTTTAGAGGGTCACAGTGGCATGCTGTATGAAGAATAGCATGCATGTTGGAGCTCACAGACCTGAACTAAGTTTTACTGCTGCCTGGGGTTTGGGTGGGGCACCTCCATCTCTCTGAGCCTGTTTCCTTTCCATGTAACACAAAATCGGGTTGAAGTAGCCAAGTGCAGAGAAAGCTTAGCAATTGGGCTACCCTTGGTTGACACCGTACACACCAGCTGAGCACATACACATTTGGAGCTTGACCTGCACTGAGCTACACTCATATCCCTCTCCAAACAAAAGAACCTGGTCACTTTGAACTCTAGTTTCCCACTAACCCTTAGGAACCTTTAGTGGCCAAACATATTCTGAAATATAGCTACGACAAAGGAACCAGGCTGATCCAGCCTGAACTTGTTTGGGGTGCCATACACAGTAAGGTAAACTATATCCTTTGAGTGAACTATTCAGGGACCCCCGACATTTATCATGTTATACATGACTGGGTGTGCATATGGATAAAATCAGGACAATGAACTAAGGCTTATATAACCTAAGGCTGCTAATCAAACTCAAAAGACAACCCACACCCTGCCCCTAGCAACCCGTCTCCTCTTTCTAGAGGAAGTCCTGGGCAATAATCAGGAACTCTTGAGCTGCTATAAAGTGGCCTGTACTCAGGCTTCAATTCTGAATAAAATGTGTCTCTTTCTGCTATTTTTGTGGGCTTCTTCAGTTCTTTTTTTAAAATAAGACACTGAGAACCTGAAACCATCCGATCTGTCTCTTTGTGGGTAGTCAGTAAGACTGCAACGTGCCTGGAGAAAACAGCCCCAGGCTCTCTCCTACCTGTGCTTTTAAGCCCTGGGAGTCACTCACCATTTGCTGGGAGGGGAGGCAGCTTGGTGTTGCGGGTGTGTGGAGCTGGACCGGCCCACGAGCAGGAATCTTTGAGTGACTTGAGTTTCTCTCTCTTCAGCTGCTCAAAGCGATGCATGGTGGTCATGTGTTTGCGCAGCTGCAGGCCACCAGTGGAGGGGGCGGCCAAGGCTGAGGTGTCAGCTCCTGGAGATGGGTCATCCAGTGCCGTCAGGTCTCCCAGACTCCCTGGCCCCGTCCCCGGCATCTCCACGCCACTGTCATTGGTGGGGGCACTGCCCAGGGGAGAGGGCTCGCTGCTGCAGGATGACTGGGCCCCGGGGCTGGACTGACACAGCTGTAGGGACAAGGCAGAAGGCACAGGCTCAGAGGGTGTGAGAAGTCACCTGATCCTGAACCCATCCCACATTCATACCCTGCTGTGTTTGATTGGGCAGGGACACGAGGAAGCCGGGGACTGCTTTGAAGAGACACTTGCAACCCATCCCTTGTCTGCCTGCAGGAGATGGTTAAGTCTATTCTTGACCTTCTTTCCCAACGATGAGATTGGCCCAAACTGCCTTCTACATGAGCAAGGATTTGTCTTATTGTAAGCAGGTGATTACGTTTATCCAGAAAGAAGGTATTCAACACGGTACCACTGATGTGCCCACAATGAAGTGAGGGATAACAGAAGTCTGGTGACTTGCTGGCCAGCTGCCTCCTGCTGCACAGAGTGCTCTCTATAGGCCGGGGAGGTACTTAAGAAGGGAAATAATGGGAGGAGCAGGGAGCCACTCCAAACTGGCTACTTATCAACTTGACAGTCTAGACTCACCGGGGAAGAGATTCTTAATAAGGAATGATCTAGATCAGGTTGGTCTGTGTGCATGTCTGTGGGGGACTGTCTAGATTATTAATTGAATGTAGGAAGACCTAGGCTGAATGTGAGTGGTGGTACCACTGCATGGGCTGGTTCCTGTACTGTTGGAGGGAAGACAGCCAGCTGAGCAAAGCAGCAGACAGCGTTGACTGCGGATGGGATGCGCTTAGCTGCTTGACTTCCTGCCTCAACTTCCCAGAAATGATGGGTAGGGATCTGGAATTGTAACTCAAATCCTTTCCTCACACTTGTCATTCCTAGCTTTTTGCTGGAGTATTTGCTGTAGCCACAGAAATGAAACTAGAATACTTGGCTCTCCCTCTGGGCTGGTGGGGCCGGCAAATCAGTCAACATCACAGCCCTCTACAGCATCCAGTGTGGCCTGAGACTGGCTCAGGAAGCAAACCCTGGATGCAGTAGTTTAATGCTCATTTCTGGATCAAATGCCTTCCCCGTCCCTGCCTCTTCCTTGGGAAGACACAATAATAATACATGTCCAGGTCAATCGAGATGCTTCCAACCAGCAGGACTCTGCAGGCCTTGACCACGGTTCCCTCCATTATTCTTTGCTCCATCTAGCCCAGACTCACCCCTGCCCTCCCTTCCCTTGCTCTCCAGACCTCACCCCTCCCTTCCCTTGCTCTCCAGACCTCACCCTTGCCCTCCCTTGATCCCCACAGCTCATCCCTGCCTTCCCTTGCTCCCCACACCTCACTCATGCCCTCTCTTGCTTTGGATTCCTTGCTCCTCCCCACACCTGCTGGCCTCTCTCTTGCTGCCTAGCTCTACCTACTGCCATGGCGTCACCTGCTTCTCCAAAGATCAGTTCGATCTCTGCCCAGTCAGGGGCCTGAAACAGTACCCCAGTCCACCCTCTCACCCTGGGCACCCCCACCCCCACCCCATTCCTCCGCTCACCTCAGTAGCGTCTATCCTTAGGGGAGGTACAGTTGGGAAAAAGAGGTGGAGACAAAGAACAGGTGGTTAGAACGAAAGGAGTAGAGGCTAGAGTGGGGATGGCACAGACACGGACAGAGGGTGGGAACCCACAGTGGTACCCAGGCTTTGGATGAGGAGGCAAACACATCCTGTGCAGAGCATCCCGAGCCCCAGCCTCAGTTGCCCAGCAGGAGCTGGGTCAGAGAAGGTGACTGAAACAAGACAGGTTTCATGAGGGGGCGCAAGGTGATAAAGGAGGAAAGGTGAGCTGGAGCAAGGTGGGCATCATTACATTCTGAGAAGGGGGTGCCTTAGCAGAACCCTCAGAGGGGCTGGGCTTTTGGGCCTTGTGCAGAGCTGAGGAACTGCCCTCTGCCAGTTGGGCACCCAGCTCTGTCTTACCCCGGAGCTCTCTGTCTTGATGGCTTTGATATGCAGGCAGTCCTCCACAGTGTGGCTGGTGCTACTGGCCTCCACACTGTCCTCAGATCCCTGGCCACCTGGCTCGGTACTGGCCTCATTGTCCCCATTCTCCTTGAGCAGGGGGGCACGGAGGTGCCCATCATTGCGTTGCTTCTTTGTGACATGGGCATCTGGTCCATGGACCGTCTTCACATGCTTGCGGAGAGAGCTGGGGTCTGTGTACCTCTTGGTGCAGCCCGGGATCTTGCATATGTAGGGTTTCTAGGAGGAGAGTCAGGCCTGGGTTATGGATTGGGGCCCAAGGACAAACTCTAAATGGGTGCAATGCCTGTTCTGAAGCCATTCAATATTCCCTGGCAGCCCTGGCTGATACAGGGACTAAGCGCTCCAACATCTTCACAGTCTACAGATCTAGTGCACCAGGTCAAGCCCATAGGAGCCTGGCCTCCCGATATACCTGGTGTACTTACTACCCTTGCATGTAGAAGAGGTGCACTCTCAAAAGAACTCTTGCCACAAGAAGCTGATGAAACAGATTAGAAAGAGCGTGGGAAAGACCCACATGCTCCCCCAGGAACCGGACTAGGATTTCAAGCTCATTAGACCTTTCTGTCTCTGTCAAAAGCAGATAGGATCAAGGAAACTTCCAATCACCTGGCCATGGGGTGCACACTCGAGTATCTGAACATCTAGTCTCTGTACTAGGACTGGTTACACTCAAATCCACAGACATACACCATCACATACATATTCCTAACCCTGCACATATCTTCTTCACACACACATAACATACATACACACATATAAACCACCCTCACTTGCCGTGGAACAATTTTTGTACACTGTAAATTATGTATTGCTCTTATTGCTAACAAAAGGTTGATTGGCCAATGGCTAGGCAGGAGATCTGGGGGGCAGAGAGAAGCTGGGAAGAAGGGTGGAGTCAGAGGAGTCACGAGCAGATGCAGAGAGAAGCAAGATGAACTTGCTGTGTTGAAAGAAGGTACCACCACATGGCAGAGGCTAGATAAGAAATGCGGGTTAATTTAAAATGTAAGAGTTAGCTAATCATAAGCCTGAGCTGTTGACATAGCATTTATAATTAGTAATAACTCTCTGTATGGTTATTTGGGAAGTGGCTTGCAGAACAGAGCTGATAGTGGTCTTGACGAAAAACTCTACCTACCTGCACTCATACCTATGCAAACATGGATATACCTATAAACCACGGTCCCACATACTCTCCATATTTGCACCCACCACGTACATATAAATGTACAACACACATGTAAATACCTCCACACATGTATACATGGTCCCATATGCACATGTGCATAAAGTACTTATACATGCATATCTTATATCTATATACAGATATTTATGCACCACCTCCATACATAAGCACACATATATCTACTATATATGTTAATCTCCCAATACATACCCATATAAATGTGTAACATACCTTACTCCCACATCTACACATGTGCATATAAATACACATACCATCTATATACTTCTGTCCACACATACATATCTGTTTTCCTCCCAAGGCTAGCTCCAGACTGGAGAGACCCTAAGGGGCCCAGAAACCTTTGAGAATGCCTCTAACTTCTAACATGCACTGAAGAAATGTCTCTTTGGGGCCTACGCTGTATCTAAGCTGTTAGAAATACTCTTTCCTCAGGGCTGGAGAGATGGCTCAGTGGGTTAGAGTACTTATTGCTCTTGCAGAGGATCTGGGTTCAATTCCCAGTACCTATATGATGTCTTGCAACCGCCTGTAACTTTAGTTCCAGGGGATCTGACACCCCCTTTCTGACTGGGCACATGCATGATGCAGATACACACAGGCAAAACATTCATATATAAGAAAATTACTTACACAGACACAGACAGACACACACAGACACAGAAACACTCACACACTGGTCGGCCTGAACCACAGGGATTGTACAGGTAAGCTGTGACTAGGAGTTCCTGTTGAGTTCCTTCCTTGGTCTCTTGGGCCTGCCCTGGGGATCTGCTTGCTCTGGGCTCTGGGCAGGCGGTTGTTAGCCTAGTGGAGCCTACACGATACCTTCCTCTGGAACAGGAGCTGCCACATGTACAACTGAAGGCACCAGGGCAGCTGTTCTGTAGGCAGACACCTACTTGTGGGTAAAGCAATGGCCCAGCATAGTTTCACAGCTTCAGAGGGGCCAGCCAGCCTGGCTCTTGGCCTGTGACACCTCTAAGAGGTTGTATCACCTCTCTGATTGCCAGTTTCCTTATCTACGACCCAGGCAGAAGAAGCCATTCAGTGGCCAGAGAAGCAGGGAGCAAAGTGTATCTCAGGACATGCTTACAACTTGGAAACCGGGAAGCTCTCTGCGTGTATTATCCCTCAGGCACCATACACTTTCATTTTTGAGAAGGGTCTCTCCTTGTCCTGGATTGTGCCAAGCTAGACTGGCTGGCCAGTGAACCCCAGGGACTGCCTGCCTCCACCTCCCCAGCACTGGGACTATAAACATGTACCACGATGCCCAGCTTTAAGAGCATTTGTTTTGATTTCGGTTTCTGCAGATGGTGGCATATGTATGTATTACAGACATGAGGAAACTGAGGTGCGAAGTGTCAGTGTGCCATGGAACTTTATGGAGCGTGTGCTATTTATGGTCTATATAGGGAGACCTGCTGGTATGCAGGACTTGTGTAAGGAGAGGGGCTGGTGGGGGTGGAGGCACATGGCATATGGTTTGTGCTGGCTAGCTTTATCTATTTAGAATCATATGGGAAGAGAGTCTCAGTGAGAGACTGTTTTGGATTGGCCCATGGATGTGTCTGTGGGGTGTTGTCTTAATTACGCTGATTGATATGGGAAGACCCAGCCGACTGTAGGCAGACCATTCCCTAGGCGGGAGGTAGTGAACTGGCTGAGAACAGAGATGGAGCTGAGTACCCGCAATCAAGTAAGCAAGCATGCATGCATGCATTTCGCTCTGGACTGTGGATGTGGTATAACTAGCTGAGATTCCTGACTTGACTTCCCCACAATAGACTGTAACCTGGAATTATAGGTTGAACTGAGTCCCTTTTTGTCACAGTAATACATCACAGCAATAGAAATGAAATTAGAACATGGCTGCCCAACAATCAAGGGCAACGCATTCACACATAGCGGGCCCATCCCAGTCACAAGTACGCACCTCATTGGAGTGAGTGCGATTCTGGTGTTTGGCACGGTCTGAGGCGTTGGAGAAGGCCTTGTTGCAGCCCTCATGCTCACACACATACGGCTTCTCCCCCGTGTGGGACCGCAGGTGTGTCTTCAGGTTCTCCAGGCGAGAGTAGGCCTTGGAGCAGCCTTCAAACTGGAAGGAGGAGGACTGGTCAGAAAGAACACTCCATGCGCAACCCAGGCAGCTGGACCCAGGGGCTCCCCTCCACCCCTCCACCCCATTCCCTGCTCTTTCTGTGGCACTCATTCCCATAAAAGACTGTACTTATATCTGCACACCACACATGGCCCTGGTGTCCAAAGCACCAATAGAGGGTGATGGATCCTCTGGACCTGGACTTACAGCTGGCTGTGAGCCACCATGTTGGTACTGGGAACTGAACCTGGGTCCCTTGAAGAGCTGCGACTGCTCTGAAATGCTGAGCTATCTCTCCAGTTCCTGCTTTATTTTGTTTTGTTTTTGAGACAGATTCTCATACAGCTCAGGCTGGCCAAACTCACTGTGTAGCTAAGGATGGCCTTGACTTCTGATCTTGCCTCCAACTCCTAAGTGTTGGGGTTAAAAGCACACACCATCACACTCAGTGTATGTGCTACTGAGGATGGAAGCCAGGGCCCGTGCAAGCATGCACCATCACACTCAGTGTATGTGATACTGGGGACGGAATCCAGGGCCCGTGCAAGCATGCACCATCACACTCAGTGTATGTGATACTGGGGACGGAAGCCAGGGCCTCATGCATGCTAGGCAAGTACTCTATCAGCTGAGTTATTTTTTCTACTATCCCTGGCAAACTCTTAGAAGAAAACAAAGTAGGAGGGATGGTTAAATCACTGTGACCACAGGTTAGATAGCCATTTCTAAGACACAACAGCTAAAATTTGGATTTTACTAAATTAAGTTTTTGTGCTTCAAAGGATATGATCCAGAAAATGAAGACAACACAGAGAATTGGAAAAATATTTGCAAACTGTGTCTGATAATGACCTAAAACTTAGCTACAAAAGAATTCTTGTAATCAAGCAGCAAAATGACAAGTACTGTTTCCCAAAGATGTACAAATATGGAACAGGGAGATGGCTCGATTGGTAAGGTGCTTGCTGCCAGGATCACCGTCTCTGGGACCCACACGGTGGAAGGAGAAAACAGATTCTGGCAAGCTGTTCTCTGACTTATATGCATATCTCACCCCTTGCCCCCACCACATAAATAAATATTATTAAAATGTTTTAAATGTGCAAACAGCCAGTTTGATATCATTTGCTATTCAGAAACACTAGCTGACGCCATAGGAGGAGCTGGGGTCAGGGCCCGCTCGTGACTGTGCTCAAGTGGCTCTGCAGTGGGAGGAGGCTCACCGTGCACTTGTGCGGCTTCTCACCCGTGTGCCTGCGCATGTGGACAACCAGCATGTACTGGGCCTTGAAGGGCTTCTGCTCTCTCGTGCAGGCCTGCCAGCGGCACACAAACTCCTTCTTCTCCCCATGAATGTGCTCATTGTTGATATGCTGTACGGAGGTGAGACAAGGGGTGGTGGTGAGTTCAAGGGTCACCTCCCTGGGCCCCCTGAGAGTGGGGCTCACTCTCTACTCAGCTGGGCCCATCCTGTGTGCAGAGCCCCTCTTCCCACAAATGCCTCCTGCCCTCAGTGGACCATCACCCCATCCCAAAGCCTCTACTGAGGACATACAGACGCCTCAGTAAGGATCACTACGTGTATGTGCACACTCGTGTGTGTGTGTGTGTGTGTGTGTGTGTGTCTAGGCTCTGTCTGTCTGTCCTGAACCCTGCCTCTATGCCTTTGATCTGTTTCCTATCTGCCAGAGGTAAACAGCTCTACTCCACCAAGGGCAATGGAGCCAAGTGACCACAGACTGAACTCTCCGAAACTGTGAGTCAAAGCAGCTCCTCCCTTGCATAAACTGGCTCTGTCAGGCAGTTGGCTGCAACTCCAAGGTAAGTAATTCACTCATTCCCCTGATTTCCCCAAGTCACAGAGGAATACAAGAAAATAAAAGGGATGTGGCAGGGAGAGGAGGCTGGAAGAAGCCTCTCACTGTCTAATACTGGGAATTCCAGCACCATTAGTGTTTGCTGTGAAGGTTGTTGATGGGGAGATAATACTTTCAAATTAAATGTTCAAATAGTGACAAACTGCGTTTAGCCTTAAGTATAGATGGCCTTGAATATGGTCTTATTCTTCTCCTAGGTATTTTCTGGAAACATCAGTGAGTCTGCAATGAAAATACATCACTTCCTATGCAGAGCTGTGAACCAGGGAGGTAGTCTGTCAGCTGGAAGTCTGTCAGTGAACAACAGGAGCAGGATCCACCCACGAGCTCACTGAGGTCACACAGCTGCCATGTGAGTTCATCCTAATTGACAGCTTGGCAAATCAAGGATCACCTGAGAGACAGGCCCCTGGGCAGGCTAGTATGACACCATGTGACTCTATGAGACAGGAAGACCCGCCCACTGGTTAGGTTGGTCCTTGACTGGGATCCTGGACTGGGTAAATGGTGCAAGGGCAGGGAGCAACAGCCCACCCTCCTTCCTGTTTCCTTACGGTGAATGCGGTGGATGATGTGGTGGATGCGATGAATGCGGTAGATGCACTGTGACCACCTAGACTTCCCCGCCAGGATGGACAGCACCCTGGACTGTGAGAGAAAACAAACCTTTCCCTTACGTTGCTTTTGCCTGGGTATTGTATCACAGCAGCAGAAAGCAGTCCTTTGAGAAAGTCACCTAAACTGTAGCAAGGCTATCTTAAGGACACTTATGTGTGGCTCTCCCCAGAGAAGCCTACACCCATATGTGGGCGTGTCTTCATCCTTCCCCTTAGCCTCTCTCTTCCTATTAACCCCCATGCTTACATTTATGCTAAACTATCTTAACAAACTGCAATTCGGAGGCTGGTGAGAAAGCTCCATGGGTCTCGGTGCTGCTTCCAAAACCAACAAACCAGAGTTTGCTCCCTAGGACCCACGTGGTAGGAGAAAACTGACTCTTGCAAGTTGTCCTCTGACCCCCACAAGCATGCTGTGGCACATGCACAAACATAGACTAAATAAACAAATGTGTTTTAAAACAAATAAACTCCATCTCTGCTATTTACTGACTTAGCCTGAGATTCTTGGTTATGATGAAGTCATGAATCTTCAGTCTGAGCAGAAGTTTCTAAAATGAACTCCTTGGGTTGCTGCAGTCAGCAGCAAGGGCTGTGTCTCCCAACCCTACTCATCATTTGAGACCCTTCCCATTGCCTGTTCCATCCAGTGTGTAGAGGTCACTGGCTGTCCAAATGACCTACAAGAGCGTGCGACCCCTTCAGATAATCCCCAGCTGGTGCACCTCTTTGTTCCATCTGTGTTTCCCAATTAGCTATCAAGGGCTAGTTGCTGGGGAGGGAGCTCAATGGTAGGATGCTTGTTTAGCATGTGTGAGACCCTGGGCCAAAGCCCACCCCAAATCTTCTGTGTTTGTATGTGTGTGTCCTTATGTGTGCAGGTATGCATGGATGCAGAGGCCAGCACAGCCTGTCTCCCCCGAGTTTTTTGAGACAGGGTCTCTCACTGAACCTGGGTTTACTGATTCAGCAAGGCCAGCTAGTCAGCGAGCTTCAGGGGTCCTTGTCTCTCCATCTCCCCAGTGCCGGAACTATAGACAAAGCATCACCACCACACTTTTATGTGGGTGCTGGGGATCAGAACACAGGGTTTGAGGTTTGCATGACAAGCACCTGTCAGACTGAACCACCTCTCTGGCTCCTACCCTGATGCAGTTAACTGATGAGTAAAGAGAGCCCACATACTCCAGGTGAGGCTCAGGGCCTGGCCTATGGGGACATGGTGATTATAGCGACATTCTTGAGGTACAAGCACCAGGTGCTGGCTAGATGTGCGGTGAGGCAGACATACTGATACTCCTGCTTCAGAGATGTACAAAGGAGGGGGAAATGAAGCTTCCTCAGCTCTGCCTGAGAGGGAGGCTACAACTAGCTCCTGACCCTTAACTGTGGGCTCAAGGCATGGTACCAGGCTGACTCTGGGGCTAAACAGCCTATATGAGAGAGGCAGGTCAGCCAAGGACACAGCAATGCCACTGCCTGACTTCTTTGTATTTTACAAGGTACTCCGAGGAAATGTAAACTTATGCTGTAGTCTCTCCCAGACAAAGACATTTACAACCTACACAGCTGTCCAGGAACCGAGTGGCAGCATCTTGTCCTAGAAGATGAAAAGCCACTGGCCCGGTGCTCCGTGCAGCATGTCCGATTGTCAAGCATAGATAACACAACCTTGGGAGTAAGTAAAATAGCAGCCCTTTGAACTTCCAGAAAACCCTTCTCCTCCAGCTCCCATTTCCGTTCATAAAGCCTTTCAAATGAGAAAAATGCTTCCTGACTATGCCTTTCATTTTTTCTTATTGGTTTACTTAGCAAGAAATTGTTAATAATGGACGGGGCTCTGGCTTGCCATCCGTCTTCCCAGAGCGCAGAGAGGCAGCACCAGGCAAAGCAGATCCTCTCTGGAGAGCAGAGAGCTCTTTCCAGGACCAGGCAGACACGATTCCCTCAGGCCACAGAGATAGCTCTGGAATGCCCTTCCGGGTCAAGGCAGGACTCAAGCACAGGGCACATCTTTTAATATTGTCACCTCGGGACTTTTGCTTGAGCCCAGTTCCAGCCCAAGCACTGCCCACTCTTTAGCCTAAGAGCTTGAGCCTGCAACACACAGCTCTGATAATCACCTCTCCCCTGGTTTACTGCAGTGAGGTCGACAATATAGATTCACATTCTAGAAGGAACTTTCTGAACATGTGGACTGCAGCTCAGAGCACTCAGTCTTGCTACCTTGCATCCGAGCTGGGAAAGGCGCCTCTTCAGTATGTCATGTATGTGTTTGGGGTGAGGTGAGGAGGTCCCAAGGCACCCAGTCATGACCACCCATTTGCAAAGGATGGGGATCCCCCTTTGCAGCAGAGGCTGTGAACGTCTCCAGATCCTGCATCCCTACGCAGGAGCTGAGGTCAGAGGCTTACATGCACCAGCTGCTCCTGGGTGTCATATTCCTTGGTGCAGTCTGCCCAGTGGCAGTTGGTCTCGTAGATGACCACCTCGGCCTCCTGTTTGCAGTCATCCCTGTCCAGGTCTTCCTTGAGATCGGCCAGCTGCTCCTGGGAGAAGGGAAGACCACATCCACATGAGCCATGCCTGATGACCCAGTCCTGAGGGTAGCCTAAGATTAACCTCAGAGGGTCATACTAAGTACTCTTCGTTGGCACATGTGTGGACACACATTCATATACAATATATGTACTCATGTTACACACATGCACATATACAATGCATACACACATGTGGACACACATGACATATACATATAGTCACACTCGTTCCCACTTTCCTCAGCTCAACCTTAGGAAACCACTGTCACAGGTGACAGTCCTGGGCCCTTCCTGTTCTGTCATGAAGCTGTTCTGACCAGGGCATCCTCCCCTCCTGATCTGTATGTAAGTAGGAGAAAGGAAGACCCTGACTTCTGCCTCTGTGGTTTGGTTTCCACTATGGGTAGCTGAGGCGAGCCCTACAGCCACTGGAGCGGGAAACCTTGTTAAGTGTGTGGGGGTCCTGTCTGGACAAATGGGAAACCCCAAGTCCTCGGCCTTCCAAATCGGTTTTTTCATACTGTTTCCTCTTCCTCAAGTGAACATGGGCACTCAGCTGTCATCAGCACAGGGCCACGGTCTGTCAGATTCACTGCAGAGGGGATGCAGACCCCATAGACTGTGTTGTCGGGTGTGTTTCCCTGCCACAGCTCACAGCCAGGGAAACTGAGGCTCAAGGAGATGAACTCTCCTCTCCACAGCAAATCCTGGTGTGTAGTAGCCTACACCTGGACCTGTGTCCCCTTCTGGTCAACTTTAACTGTCAATCTGACACAGCCTGAGTCGCCTGAGGAGGGAGCCTCAACTGAGGGAGTCCCTAGGTCAGATCTGTCAGGGATTGTCTTGTTAACTGATATAACAGGACCAGTGGGTGGCACCATAGCTAAGGCCCATGGTTCTCAGGTGCATAAGAAAGCTAGCTGAGCAGAAACTAGCTAACAACACTACATGACTTCTGCTTCAGGTTCCTGCCCTGGCTTCCCTCAGTGACGGACCTGCCCCGGAAGTGTAGGCTAATGACTATTACTTTTCTCTCCTACTTGAGTTTGGTCAGAATGTTTTATTACAGTGATATCATGGAAATGGAACACTCTTTTGACCACATTAGCATTATGAGGCCATTTCAAAGAAAAAGCCTTGGATCACAGAGGACCTCCCTG
Source organism: Ellobius talpinus (assembly GCA_001685095.1). NCBI lineage: Eukaryota > Metazoa > Chordata > Mammalia > Rodentia > Cricetidae > Ellobius > Ellobius talpinus. The sequence goes on along the minus strand of LOJH01000090.1, from coordinate 41,965 downwards.
GAATGGTGGCCAAGGATAGGTGCAGGTGCCCCAGGCTGGCAGCAAGGTCCAGGGAGGGCTTGTGAAATCTGTTGAGGACCATCCAGTGTTCAATGGATCTGCCAAGCATTCTGGGAGCCAAACCAAGGCCAGGGGCAGTTATAAAGATTTGCTTTACTGTTCAACTTATTTTTAAAAACAGCAGGAATGTATCCTGTATTTCTGAAAGAGCTTCTGGGGTGTGGAGAAAGCTTAAGGGCATTTGCCTAACACACAAGACCCCAGTTTAATTCCCTGTACTGCAAAACAAAGAAAACAAACTAAGGAAGAGCCTCCAAGGAAACAAGAAACTGCTGGCTAACAGGGACAAGTTCTTGCCAGGTTAAGAACTCTAGTGTCCACTGGCACGGGTCACTTAGGGACACCAAGCTCATCTCAGAAGTTCAGGATTTCCCATGGTGGGCCACAGACACAGGCCTTCTCTGATTTTGCACTGGGGCCACACTTCTTCCACAAGGGCTCCCTGATTCACCATCAGGGACCCTCTCAACAAATGCCCTTGCTCTGCAGAGGACAAAGCTGCCACATGTTGACAAAGCAAGCTCACTAGCTGCATAGAGGTCAGAACACCTCCCTTCCGGGTGGGTATTCAGCAGCCAGGGGCTGTCGAGATGAGCCTGTGGAGGAGGTAAGACGGTCTCCTAAGGCAGCGTACAGAACGTCTGGGAACATCTTCTCATACACTCCAGTCTCTGCTCAGTTTAGACTGTCCTAAGGGAGCCAGGGACCAGCAGGCCCACTGGTGGGCTGCTCCAAGACCAAAGTCTACAATTTAAGTAAGGGCTTAAACAGAGAGTAAAGTTACTTCTCTGTCTTTTCTGCCAAAGGGAGGCAAAGCCTTGCAATAAGCCACACATGAAGCCTGTCTCCTTGTGAGGAAGAGCCCTCTGCAGTGACTTGAATGGACTCTTCCTGTGCCCCCATCTCTAAATTAATTTCAGATAGGGCTTTGTACAGCTCAAGGCTTGCATTTACTGTGCTGCCAAGGCTGGCCTTAAATTCCCAGTCCTCCTGCCTCCACCTCCAGAGCGCTGGGATCTCAGGAAGGCACCACCATGCCCAGTGTGCTTTTCCGGTTTCTTTCTCTGCATGCTATTGGTGTATAGGAAGGCTACAGATTTCTGCGTGTTCATTTGTATCCTGCTACTCTGCTGTAAGTATTCATCAACTCTGAGGGTTTCCAGGGGAGTCTTCAGGGCCTCATGCATGTATAGAGTCAGGACATCTGCAAATGAGGATGCACTGGCTCTTCCCTTCCTATTTGTATCCCATTCCCATACCCCTCCTTTTTATCAAATTGTGCTAGCTGAAACTCGAAGCACTATGTTAAGAAGAGTAGGGAAAGTGGACACCCTTGTCTCCCAGATTTTAGTTTCCCCCAACTTAGTATCATGTTGGATGGATGCAACAATGTAATCACAGTAAGGAAAATAATGAATCAATCTCAGAGAGACAAATACTGCATTCTTTCTCTTGCTTGTGAGTCCTTGCCTGTAGAGATACATAAAATCCTATCTGTATGGAGGGCATGGAGTAGAAACAAAGCTACCAGGAGAACAAGGGGGTGCTAGTGAGAGCACAGGGAATTGGGAATAGGGAGAATATGCACTTATATGAAATTGGCCTTATGTAACTTTGTAAAATAATAATTGTGTGTGTGTGTGTGTGTGTGTGTATACATGCCCGGAGAGACATTGAGTGTAGTCCTTATTCCTATCTGTGTAGACTCTGGTGAATGGTCTCATCATCATGAACCGGAGTGTGTGTGTGTGTGTGTGTGTGTGTGTGTGTGTGTGTGTGTGCTTGTGTGCACATGCACAAGGCCAGAGGACAGCCTTAGCTGTCATAACTCAGTCACTGCCCGCCTTGTCTTACTGAGACTAGTCTTTCTGAACCCAGAGATTGCTGATGCAGCTACTGTCTGACCAGCAAGCCCCAGGGACCCACCTGTTTCTGCCTCCTCAGCACTGAGATTGATTACAGGTACATATCACCATGTCCAGATTTTAACATGGATGCTGGGGATTCAAACTTAGGTCCTCATGCTTGTGTGGCAAGCACTTTACTGACAGGATCATCTTCCCAGTCACTCGCGAAACAGGTTTTGCTTATATGTTTGTTTTGGGCTTTTTGTTTGTTTGTTTTTAAGGGCTCTGGGTGCAGGGCAGGAAAAAGACCTCTGGGTGGCCTTCCTAGAGTATAGGGCAGTAATGAGGACCCATCCACGGATGTGGAGTGAGACTCCAAGGTACTTGGCAAGCACCCATCCCTTGTCCCCTCCCTGTCCTCAACATTCCTGCATGTTTATCTTCCCTGAATGTGTGCTGTCCTCATCAATTTCTGCACACACACCCTCCCCATGACGGCTGGCCTCGTGGAAACTATGCATCATGTTCAGACTGGTGCTCGTGTCAGTGAAGGGAGAAGAATTTGTCACCAACCCCTCTGTTTGCCTGACAATAAGAGGACCCGATATTTCATGAAAATTAAGTGCCTGGAGCATGCCTGATGGTTTACAGGCCCGATAAAGGATGGGCCAGCAGACTATGGGAGCCAGGGACTGGAGGCCCCAAGCATTCTTGGTGACTGGGAACACTGGACAAACAGATGGCGAGTAGGCCACTGTTGAGGGCTTGGAGCTAGGAGGCTTAAGGTCACATGGCGGACTCCTGCTCCAAGAGCAGCAGTGGCCTACGTGTGTCTTCCTAGGGAACGCAGCAAGCAGCAAGGCTTCCGAAGGGCTCTGCACAGAGGCCGGGCCCTACTCATGCTGGCCTCAGGCCATAGCTGTTCCATCCGTACTCTCCCCAGCAGGAATTATCCTTCCTCCTACGCGATGTGACCCAGCAGTTGGTATCCAGGTGTCTGCAAGTCCCCTTACCCGGGAGCACTGGTAGTAGAGGATGTACAGCAGGGGGCTCCAGGAGAGGGGGCAGCCTTAAGGACCAGAGCCACTCAGAGGACTTGAGCAGCTCAGTCCCTTGGCTGAGGCCGTGAGTATGTGGGGATAATTGTAGCCTGAAGCAAGGTGGAAGGGAAGGAAATGTGCGTGTTCATTCATAAATTTTGCCATAAATTTAGCACATGTAGAACATTCATTCATTCATTTACTCATTTATATTTGATAAAAATGATATATGTGCAGGGTGCTGAGTCAAGAGGGTCATGGCTCTATGAACTCACCTACACTCTGACTTTCTAAATTCTACAGATGGCCATCCATCCACTTGCCCATCCATCCATCCATCCATCCATCCATCCATCCATCCACCCACCCACCTTTCTGCTCCTCCCCCCTTCTCCCATCCATTCACCACTAGTGTCCAACATCAGCCAAACCAGGAGACCCAACCTAGTCCCAGCCCAAAGACAGTGGCAATGGGCAGCAGGCTACCTGCGTCAGTCCTAGTGGGGAGGCTGGCCTCAGGCCTTCGGCCTCAGTCTTGACCTTGCTGCGCTTATGAACAGTGATGGGATTCACGGTGCTACTCACGGCCGACTCGCTGCTCTGCTTGCTCTGAGGGAGGAGGCAGAGGACAGAGTGTCATGTAGGCACAAGGCAGAGGACCCCTGAATTCTATCTGGGCTGTGGCTCTAGAGTTTGCCCACACAGATCATCTAGGATAACCCTGTATTTTAATATATGTGTAAACATATGTGTGTAGTCCATGTTATATGTGGGTTCACACAATGTATATCTGTGTTCATGAGCATGCACGTATGTGGACATCAGAGGTTATTCTCACATGTGTTCCTTAGTCACAACCCACATTGTCTTTTTGAGGGTCTCTCACTGGGACCCGGGACTCCCCAATTAGGCTAGGCTGATTGGCCAGTAAGTTCAAGAGACCACCTCCCCAGAACTAACATTACAAGCGTGCATCACCGTGCCTAGCTTTTTATTTTTAAATTTATTTTTTATTTTTCAAGACAGGGTTTCCCTGTGTAGCCCTGGCTGCCCTGGAACTCACTCTGTAGACCAGGCTGGCTTTGAACTCAGAGATCCACCTGGCTCTGCCTCCTGAGTGCTGAGATTAAAGGCGTGTGCCATCATCACTGCTGGTCAATGTCTGGTTTTTCAAATGTGTGATCATTCTTGCAAAGCAAACTCTTCACCCACTGAGGTATCTCCTTAGCTTTCCCACCCTTCTGTATTTTGAAGCATCAGAAGCAGTCTCTCGGACTGGTCCTCCAACCAGGGCCAGCTGAAGCAGGGAGCCCAGACATCTTGTTTCACACGAGGCGAGTGTGTCCCTGTGTAGCACAGAACCCTGCACAGTGAAGGGTTTCTCCAGCCCTTCAAGCTCATTGGATAGAGGACAGACTGAGGTCCAGGCCAGGGCTTCTGGCCCAGTTTAAGGCTCTTCCCATCATGTGGCCTCTGTCCTCAAAGCAACCGACCAGTCAGGCTAAAGTGCAGAGATTTCCACCAGCTCCTAGCGTGAGCAGCCCTGGCCTACCTCCCGTTCTCGCACACCTACCTGGCTGGCATCATTCAGACAATTGCTGCTATTGCTGCTGAGCTGAGTAGGCATGGTGCTGATGGAGGTGAGCGCCATGGACTGCTGGGCCAGGAAGGTGGGTGAAGGCTGGATCAGGGGTGGTGTATGTCCAAAGGCTGAGCCCAGGCCCCGCTGCTGGCTCAGGATCTGCTGGTAGGCCACAGGATTGATGGGGTGGGGGAAGGTGAAGGCTGGGCTGCAATGGAGAAGAGAGGAAGACGGGGAACCATGTGGGTGCACTGCCAAGCCAACACTTCTGGGCAGAGAAGACCAAACCTGGGGCTCAAGATGGCACAATGTCAAGCACACCATGGCTGTGGATTGCCCTTACTCAGTCTTGCTGCCCACACCTAGCTCCTTGAATGCAACCTTGACCCCACACAGGCTGGCTCCCTGTAGGTTCCAGGTTCTATCCCAGCCCCACACCTGGCTGTTTCTGTGCTGACACCTGAGATGCATCCCTGAAGCACTGCTGCCTATTGGAAGCACTTGGCCTTGGACCAATGCACTCTCTCTTTGGTACTGAGCTGCAGCTCACTCCATCCCCCACCTCCTTGAGCTTCTGCTGCACTTACAAGTTGTCATACACTTGCCAATGAGCCACTTTTTCCTGGCAAGAGATGAGAGATGCTGGTGGCTTCTGAGGCTATACCTCCATAGACAGATGGTTTCCTCCTTGCTCCCTGCATCATTTCTGTAGTGTGAGCTGCTGCTATGGGGAGGCCCCCTGCAGAGGCTCCTGTCCCAGTACTGAGGACATGTTCCTGGACACAGAGGTCCAGGACATCCCGTAATCTACAAAGGGGCACAGATGCCTCAGCGTCTTAAGGGGAACTCAGAACTACGCCAGCCTCAAATTCATTCATTCTCTCTCTCTCTTTTTTCTTAAAAAAAATTATTGATATGTCTGTGGCTATGTATGTGTGAGTACCCACACAGGCGAGAAGTGGGCATTGGATCCCCTGGAGCTAAAGTTACCAGTGGTTGTGAGTTGCTCAATGTGGGTTCTGGGAACCAAATCCAGGTCCTCTGGAAGAGTAGCAAATGCTTTTAACAACTGAGCCGTCTCTCCAGCCCCATCTTTTCCCGCAGCAGATATTGTAGACAACTGTAAGCGCCTGTATCCAGCCCTCTCACAAGTGGGGGGTGGGTGAGACAGTGAGGGTGCAGAACAGTGTGAGGCCAGGGCAGTGGGGTGCCAGGAGAGTGGAGGACCAGGACAGGAATTGCGCTTCAGTCATGCTGGTTGGATCTGAGTCTTGGGGAAAGTCTAGTGTCACACGCAGAGAACGTTTGGATGGGGCTACAGTGAGACTGTTACCAGCCCTGAGATGTGCTTAGGGCAGGGAATGCATCAGGGTCACACCTGGTGTGGCCTTTCTTGCTAGTCAACAACAAGATCCTCTGCCACATTAGGGAAACACGAGAAAAGCCACTTCATTAACAACTGTGTTTCTCTGTGTGTACAGATGTATACGTATTTTTGAGCATTTGTACATGTGCAGGGAAGGAACTTGCCAAAGTATATATATGGAAATTAGAGATAGCTTTGGGCATCAGTCCTCACCTTGCAGCGTGTTTGTAACAGGGACTCTGCTGCTTCTCCAGGGCATGCTACGGGCGGGCTGGGCATGGGTTTCTAGGGCTCTCCTGTCTCCTCCATCTCTCCACAGGAGCACTGACTATGGGTACTTGTGCTACGTGCCTGGCTTTTGACATGCATTCTGAGGATTCCAACACCACTTGCACTCTGTGATTACTGTTTCTACCCACTATGCCATCTCCCCAGCTCCTAAAAAGGCCACTTTTGATCTTGGCTACCTCTGGTGCCGTGATGGAACTGCACTCCAGAGTTTACTAAGGATGCACTCCAGGGTTGGCGTGAACTCTCTGCATTACTATTGCTTTGATGCTTATAATTAGGGTCTCACGTAGCCGAGGCTGTCCTCAAACTCACCATGTAGCCAATGGCTCTGAACTTCTGACCCTCCTGCCACTATATCCTGAGTGCTGGGATCACTGGCATGTGTCACCATGCCTGGTTTTATACAATGCTGGGGATGGAACCCAGGGCTTTGTACATGCCAGTAAAGGACTCTACCAAAAAGTCACATCCCCAGCCTCACTACTGCTTCGGAACTATCAGCACAGTTGTTAGTGTCTGGACACTAGCATTAAGTTCTGTCTTTCTCCAGTGTAAGGCCTGAAAGGCCAGACCCTGCCATGTGGCCCCAGCCCAGCTCCCAGTTCTTATTCCCAGCCACGGTTGGGGCTCACCTGAGGGCACCAGCAGACAGATGTCCGTAGGAGCCGCTGGCTGCTGAGCTGCTCCTGGAGTTGTTGATGTAAGCTACCAGCGAGTTGGGAGAGGTTCGGATCATGCGCTGCAGGTCCAGGCTGGCATCTGAGAGTGGGGAGATGGATAACGCCCGCTTGCGGCTGAGGCGGGGGGTCACACGTGGGCTAGAGAATCGCGACGCTGTCACAGACAACAAAAGGCATGTTAGCGTCACCAATTCTACCCACATTACGAAGGTCCAGGATCTCTCCATAGTGTGGTGTGGTGGTGATGGGCTCATTTTCAACACTGAAGAGACCCTCCTGGGGAGGAGAGTGAACAGGGTTCTGAGTCACAGGGTCACCGGCTTTGCTGTAGCTGGTATCACACAAATACCCTGCACCCTGGAGGAACCTCGCCAAGCAGAGGCTGGAGGGCTGCTTCACAGTCTTAGTGTGGTGCTTGACTTCTGGCTGGTTCCTCAAGACCTACTGGAAAGGATGCTGTGAGACACCAAGGAGGCAGAGGAGGAGCAACGGGAAGAGGCCTTGTGGTACACAGATGTGCTCATACTTGGGGACCCCCAGCTTTGGGTACCCGAGATTCGGGAATGTGTTATTTTGAATGTTTATACCTCCTGAGCATGCACACATATACCCCTGCATGTAGGTACATATACCAGCCATGCTTGGACACTCCTGATTGTGTGTATACTAACACACACCACACATACCACGTATACACACACAGAGAGAGACTCCTGGCACTCCAGGCTCCAGTCTGTTCTTCCTCCTTCCCCATTACCCCCTATTCAACAGAACCTAGAAATTGTCTGACATCACTGGATGGCCCTAGTCACTAAAGTTTCTTCACTGTCCCATGCGGTCGTATGGTAGTGGCAGCCTTCAGGACTTCCCTAAGATGAGAAGTTAGGTAATGGGTGGCCGAGCCCGTCACAAAACAAGGTCAATGCCGGGGTATGTCTTCAGCTTCCCAGATACCTGTGAGGAGCAATGGCTTCCTTGCCTTGCCAATCTCCATCGGGGACTCTGGACCTTCATATGCCTCAGCTGGAGATGCTGCCTGCAAGCAGCCTTGGTACTGCCCAAATGCTGTGCAGGACATCACAGAACCTTCCCCAGCCTCCCTCTAATGAGGGCAAGATGGCGTGTTGTACATGCTGCTGTGAAGCCATGCAGAACTCCAAGGATGGCACCTGTTGCCCTGTCCACAAGTCTGGGTGAAATGGCTAATTCCCAGGGCTCCTGCAAGGTGCGAGCAGGTCTGTGTGGATGGCCAGGGCGGGCCAACAGTTTATGGTAAAGGGAAGAGCCAAAGTCTTGAAAAGATGACTGAGTCTGTGGTAGTGACCTACAACACTCCTCCCCCTGCCCCCTACAGGCGCCCATCCAAGCATTCTCTGAGCACTTCGTTTCCATGCTTTGAAAACCCTTACCTCAAAGCTAGAGGCAAAAGGAGGTCCCCTCTCAGGCTCTTTGTTGTGAACTAAGTGGAAAATGGGCACAAGAGGGGGCACAAAGGGCCTAACATCCACTAAAGGAGACTCATACAAGTCTTTGGCACATATGTGCTTTCAGTATGTGTGTTTATGTGTGTGTTTGTGTGCAGGCATGTGCGTGCTGTAGAGGCCAGAAGAAATTCTCAGGTGTTGCTCCTCAGGAACTGTCCATCTTCTTTAGACAGGGTCTTTTACAGGCCTAGAACTCACCGAGTAACTAGGCTGGGTGGCCACCAAATTCCAGGGACCAACCTGCCTCTCCCTCCTGGGAGGATGCACCAGCACACCCCTTTCCACAAGAGTCCCAGGGAATGGAACTCAGGGCCCCCCGCTTGCAAGGCAAGCACTTTCCTGACTGAGCTATCACCTCAGCCCATCGTCATATATTTTTCAAAAGGAGATTTCGCTGCTAACACTCTGACTCCCACCCTCTCGGGTGCCCCTAACAAGAGGAAGCAGGCCAAAACTGACAGTGCTATTCATCTCTGTTATCCCTGCCCTCGAGGGAAATGTGTTTATTAACGCGCCTCTTCCCTGGATAAATCACTAAATAGGAAGAAAAGCCTGGCACTCATTTCCCAGGCTTCTCCTGTGATTTATGTCTGGGGACTGCTGCACTCCCAGCAGCCATTTGTCTGTGGCTGTGCCTGTCCTAACACTGGCCATTGAGTGACCGGCCACTTGCCTGTTCTCCCTCAGAAGACGCCTGACGTGGCCAGTTCCTGTCTCTACCTATCTCTGTCTCTGTCTCACCTCCCTTCTCCCTCTTCTCTCGTCCCCTCCCCTCCCATCTCCTCTCTTTTCCACCTTTCTGTATCCGGGCACATATGTGAGCATGTGTACACATACATGTGTGTGCAGGGAGACCATGCCAACACTGAGAGAGGTGCAGTCACCCCTCCTATACCCCACTGCTGGGGTTACAGGTGCACTCACCCCTCCCGTCCCCCACTGCTGGGGTTACAGGTGCAGTCACCCCTCCCGTCCCCCACTGCTGGGGTTACAGGTGCAGTCACCCCTCCTATACCCCACTGCTGGGGTTACAGGTGCAGTCACCCCTCATGACCCCCACTGCTGGGGTTACAGGTGCTGTCACCCCTCCTATACCCCACTGCTGGGGTTACAGGTACAGCCACCCCTCCCGTCCCCCACTGCTGGGGTTACAGGTGCAGTCACCCCTCCTGTCCCCCACTGCTGGGGTTTCAGGTACAGCCACACACACACACCACCCCGCTTTCCACATGGGTTCTGGGAATTTATACTCACATCTTCATGCTTTCAAGGTCAAACCCTTTGCTGAATTGGCCAAATCTTCCCCCCCACACACTTTTTTTTTCTTTTTTGAGGCAGGGTCTGATGTAGCCCGGGTGCCCTTGAACTCCTGGTTCTTCCACTTACACCCCAAGTGCTGAGATTATAGGTGTAATCCACTATACTTGGCCAAGGTCTTTTCTGGGCTCACTCTTAGGCTGTGCTCTGAGGAATTTAGTCTAAGAACTCTATCTTCACTTCACTGACCCAATGGTGGAACCTCCATGGTGAGGCCACAGAGCTGCAGACTTAGGTAGAGGCCAGTGTCCCTTACCTAAGTTATGTCACAAAGTTCCTTTGTATCCTGGTCAACTCAGGTTCATCAAAAGGCCTCTCTGACCCAGCTCAATTCCAGCCCGGCTCAGCAGCCTGTGGGACATGGAGTCTGTTCTCCTCAGCCTCAGTCTCCTCCCGTCTTAGGCTGAGTCTGGGCTCCCTGCTGGAATCAGTCAGTCCCCTGAGGCCCAGCAATGTCTGCCTCTCTCCTATGAGATCAATGCCGTGGGTTTCTGAGCCTCCCCATCTGCAGCCTGCATAAAGAATAAGTATCAGGATGGAGGTGACATCTGAGTCAAATTAGTGTCAATATGACAATAAAACACACAGCCGAGGAGTTAGGAGGCTGTGAGCGAATGGGACTTCTATCAGAACATTTCCCTCTTCCTGGAATGATGGGGGAGGCGGGCTCTGCCTGCTGCAGGGTGACATGCAGTGTCAACAGTCTAGTGCGAGAAAGTTCCATGCTAGGGGCCATTGATGGGCAGTGAACTCCATGCTCTCTGCAGAGCCGCCAGAGGAATGGATGACCTTGGATTCGAGACTGTTCTGTTCCTTTCTCAGGGGCTCAGCTCCTGGTCTTCCTGCTGAAATCAGGCACGAGAACAAGAAAGGACATGGAGGGAGGCAGGCCTGTGCCAGAGCCTTCTTTCCCTGGTCCCGCCCTCACTGAGGCCCAGGGAGGAAGGTGGCACTGGTGTCTGGACCTGTCAGAGGCCTTGCAGTCTTTCTGACCCACCTAAGATGTCCCATGTGTGGGGCGCAAACAAAACCCTTGAGAAGCTATTATAAGTTCTCAGACAGAGACATCCTCTTCAGCTTATGATAAAATTCACCCCCACCCAGGAAAACATGGAAAGTTCTAGGGGTGGGGATGTAGCTCACTTGGTGGAGTACTTGTTTATCAATATGAAGCCATGGGTTCCGTGCCCAGTACCACACGGATTGTTATGACGGTACAGGCCTGTAATTCTAGCACTTGGGAAGTAGAGGTGGGAGGCTCAGAGATCCAAGGTCATCCTCCACTAGACAGTAAGTTCAAGGCTAGCCCTGATTACATGAGTTCATATCTAAAAAAAGTTCAATTTTAAGGACTGTTTATTTAGCCCCCAAAGTTAAGACAGTTATGAATGCTAAGCATGCTGTTGTGCGCCGGGTACTGAACTAAGGTAAAGCCATGTTAGAGGTGTGGGAGAGCTGAAGGAGGAACTGAGAGCTGAGTGCCCACCAGCCTTCTGCCCAGATTGCCTCACAGTCTGGCAGATACTGCCTCCAAGCCTCTGTTGGATACACAAAGCCTCTGGAATGTTCTCTTCTCTGCCGGGTGCCCATCTTGAGACGTGAAGACAAGAGCTGCTGGGAGAGGAGGCAGTGAGAGGACGGGTCGGGTCAGGTCAGGTCAGGTCAGGTCCAGCATTGGCGTGCTTACAAAAGACAGCCTGGCTACTGGCCAGCCAGCCAGAGCTCAGTGGGGGCAGAACTTGATGTGGTATTTAGCATCATACCTAGTGCATGCTTAGAACCTGACCTGGTGTGTGATGGTTAGTTTTATTGCTTTGTTTTGTGAACTTGACACAAACTGGACCCATCTGGGAAGAAGAAACCTCAACTGAGAGATTGTCTCCAAAGCCTGGTTGTAGATGAGCCTGTGGTGGTATTTTCTTTATTGATGATTGATGTGGGAGGGTCCAGGTCACTGTGGGTGGTGCCACCCCTCGGCAGGTCGTCCTGGGTTGTCTAAAAAAGCAAACTAAGCAAGCCAAGGGGAATAAGCCAGTGAGCAGTGGTCTTGCCTTAGGATTCCTGCCCTGGCTTCCTTCAGTGATAAGAGTGTCACCTGGATGTTGTAAGATGAAATTAACCCTCCAACAAGTTGGTTTTGATCAGTGCTTTATCACAGCAATAGAGAAACCTAGCTAGGATGCATGCCGAGTAAACAGGTGTGGAATGAGTGTGTATACCATTTCTTCTGCAAGAATATTGGGCACAAAGGAACTTAGTCAAAAAGTTCTAAGTTTTCCATGACTGAAGCATCTTATGGAGGTGGCGTGCAGAAAATGCAGGAGTTGGCAGGGTCTGCCCTGGCTCACATCACATGGTCCACTTGAGAGGAGGAGGAGGATGGGGTGGGGCTGGGCTTATTTAGCATCTCCCAGAGACACAGCAGATTGGTTATGATGAGCACGGGTACCTAAGTCAAGTGGAAGTGCTCCATATAGTATAAAAATCTGAAGCAATGATTGAAGCTCTGCCTCCCACTGCTTTGGAAAGGGCTGGGATAGATCTGAGATGGTGCATCAGTTCGAGGTGCTTGTTGCTAAGTCTGATGACCAGAGTTCCACCCCCCAGTCCCACAGGATGTGAAGAGAGCACTGTGGCAAGCATGCTCACACACACACACATACCAATCAGACAATGGACTCTAAAAAGCTTCAACTTCCCCAGCAGGCAGAAGGAGAAGGAAAGGAGAAGGAAAGGAGAAGGAAAGGGAGAAGGAAAGGGCTGCAGGCAGCCTGGCACTGAGGGGGAGTCTGTCTCCCAGAGAGAGTTGACACAGTTCTGACGACCTGTCAGAACACCTTGCAGAGAAGATTTAATGGCTAGACCACACCTTGACCAGGACTGCTGAGCTGTGTATACCTATTGCCCTCCATTGAAACCTAAACTTCATATTTAAACCTCGAAGACTGATGTGTGTGTGTGTGTGTTCATTGGACCTCTTTGTCTTTGTCCCTCTTCCCAACGTAGTCACAGTGAACAGAGCTCCTTTCTCTGCTTTTCACGATTCCTGTCTGTTTAATTGGCCTATGGAGGATGGACTGCTGAGTCTGGCTTGTTATTACTGCCAGGGCCCAGGTTCTGACCCTGATAACTCTGGTAAGTGCAGTGCTTTGGGGAGAGGAGAGAAGCCACACCTAACACACTGGGGACAAGATGGATGGGAAGATGATGAGGACATGATGCCCAGAGTGGCCTACGGTCTGGGTGGGGTGATGACAACTAAGGTATGGACTCCTGGAGATGAGGGTGGCTTTGGAAGAGGTAAAGGGATACTGGAGGCAGAGGTAACACAGCACCACCTGAGCACCTGGTGCACGCCAGCCAGCAGATCACACTTGCCTTCATCTACACTGACTGCTTTCTGCTTCAGTTGGGCTCACCCACTTGGCATATAAACACTGTATGCCATTAGCTTTTATATCCAGGTCTAGCTATCCCAAAGAAGGTGGGGACAGCAGGGGTTGACCTGGGTCCTCTCTGCTGTCTCCTACAATGTCCTGGTTCCCCTTTGCTTCCTGCCTGGCTTCTCTGTGCAGACTCCAAACCCAGCTGTCCAGCCGCCTTCTCAAGGAGAGTTAGGAACTGGCAAGGCCCAGCTACCTAGAGGCTTTGGGACTTATTTGTTCATCCTAAGCAGGGTCCTAACTACAGCTACAGGAGTAATGCTTACTGTCATTTTTCTCTCTGTCGCACACATGACACTGCATGGAGGTGCACACCCAGGCAGGCGCTCAGGATCGCTGTCACAGTGTGACTCCAGTCTGCCCGGTTCTGCCTCTCCGGCTGTGTGGGCACACCTGCTCAACTTGGTACCCTAGCCATGGCATAAATGCATCTGTCCACTTGCCAGGGATGTCCATGTTCCTGCTCTAGGCCTTGGAGAGAGGTTGCCCAGAGTGGCAGAAGCTGGCATGTGTGCATGACTCTGCACTTGACCTCAGAACCTCCCTTCTGCCTTGTGTTGCTGTGGCTGGGTTTACAGCACTGGAAAACACTGTGTCTGGGATGCACCCTCCCCAGCCCTGACCCCACTGCCTGCTGTGGGAGAGGATGGGAAGGAGCCCTACAGATGGGCCCCTATACTGTGTTAAATCCTGGACCCAACACCTTCTTGGGGAAAGCACAGACAGGCAGGACAGCCAGTAGACTGAATGTTGGCAACACTGCTTTGGTACTCAACAGCCTCCCATCAGGGAACAGCAGGGATGGACAGAGAAACTTGACCTTTTGTGTGTGGTAGTGGCGGTGAGGGGGGTGTTCTTATGTCTCAGAGAATCAGGACAAACCAGAGGAGGCAGGAAGTGTCTAGACAGACTTCCTGGAGAAGTCCCACGTCTGTAAAGAGCTAGCTCAACTGGAGCAAGGCCACTGAACAGAGCTTCTGGGGTGATTGTGGCAGGGAGCCCAGGAATGGAGCCTCAGGTGTGAGCTGAGAGGCCCGGATGATATGGGCCCACCCTGAATCTTGCAGCCTCGATGGCCTCTAAACAGCTGCCACAGTCCATTTCCAACCTGCTGTCCTGCAGGACCAGATGGCCTCTCTGCAGGTCTGTCTCCCTCCACCACGTATCACTCGGGCATGAAGAAACTGCTCCTGGCAGGGCCAGAGGAGACTGCCTGAGGTGCTACCAGCCTCATTCTCGATGGTTTCCTCTACTTAGCCTGCAGTCCAGCGTGCTATGGCACTCCATGAAAGCTGCCGTAAGGATGGCTTCTAGTGAGAAGGAAGGGCAGTCTGTCTGATGTGCACGTTAGACTTCATCTGCCCAAGACTCCCACTCTTCTACCATGCAAAACAGCCTAGCACAAGCTCCATCTTGTCACTGAGAGTCCATCCTATCTCTTGAGCCCTAGACCTGGCATTGACCTTGGCTCTCTATGACGGTTTACAACAGTTGTTAACTTGGTAAGATTCAGAATCATCTAAGAGACATGAACATGGAGGATTTTCTAGATCATGCTGACTGATATGAAAAGACACACCACCCTGAATGGGAGCCACACCTTTCTAGGGGCTGGGGTCCCAGACTGAATACAAAGGAGAAGATTTTGTCTCTGCTCCTTGACTGTGGGTACAATATACCCTCTGCCTCACGCTCCTTGACTGTGGAAGCAATGGGTGTGATATACCCTCTGCCTCACGCTCCTTGACTGTGGGTGTGATATACCTGCTGCCTCACGCTCCTTGACTGTGGGTGCATTGGGTGTGATATACCCTCTGCCTCACGCTCCTGTAATATTGCCATCCCCACTGTGACTTAAGTCACAGTAAACACCTGTTCTAAGTTACCTCTGTCAGGTTTTTTTTCCTGGGAGGTTGAGGGGTCAGAGATTTGGTCACAGCAAAGAGGAACATAAGCACTGTGCTCTTCTCCCCTGCACATCCACACCCGAGCTGGGAACGTGTCTTACATCTCTACCCAGTAATCTCCCTTACCATGACTCACCTACCGCTCATGGATGGGGTCTATTGCTGCCTGCCCTGATTCTCAGATCAGCATGGTTCCTCAGCTCATCTCACTCCAGCAGAGGGCAAGACCTTTAATAAGCCCCAATGAGTGGGCACAGCCCACCCCAGAACACTGGCCTCAGCACCATTCCTGGCCTTTACTTGATTTCTACCGATCACACTGCTCTCCTGAGCCCACACTGCTGCCCCAGGCCCTTTGCACAGCTGAACCTCTGCTGGCTTAGCTCTCCCCAAGCCAGCTGGTGGGCTTGCCTCTTCAGTCTTATGCTTGAATGGCATCCCCTATACAGCTAGTGAGGGATAGCTTTGCCTCCTGACTCTCTGACTCTCTTTCTCAAAGGTGCATCCACTATCCCAGTATGCTCCTCCATCCCTACTTTGTATACCCTGTTCCATCCTAGCTTACCAATTCCTGGTATTGGGCAGTGTCTGAGGTCCCCACTATAGATTCTCCTGAAAGTTAAGTGAGGACATTCTGTTCTTTGTGGTGACCACAGGGCTTCCCATGGCTGGCAGTGTAGACAGTGTTGGGGTGCAGTGCAGACTTGAAGGACTGCTTTCTGTGGCAGTCGGTCACCCTCTCCCTGCATCATTTCCCCTCCATGTCCTACCCTCAAGTACTCACCATCCACAGGATTGAGGTAGTCATGGAGATGGGGTGCACTAGCAGCACCCCCACTCTGCATTAGGAGGTCCCCGTAAGGTGCAGGGTGGCTTGCCATGAGGGTCATCTGGTGGTAATAGTCTGAAGGGTTGGTGCCCGGAGCAGCAAGACCAAACAGTCCTCTCTCCTTCAGATGCTCGTGTGCCACTGTCACAGAAGAGAAGAGAAAGAAATCGTCAAAAAATGCACTGCCCGAGGATGGCTCAGCAGTTAAGGGTACAGATCGTTGTTGCAGAGACCTGAGTTCAGTTCCCAGCACCCGTGTTGGGTGGCTCACAACTACCTGTAACTCCAGCTCCAGGGGATCCAATATTCTCTTCTGGCCTCTGGAGGAACCTATGCAAACATGCATGTACACACACACATGAAATGAAAATATATAAATAAAAGAATTCACTGTTTAAGGAAGACCTCTGGCCTAGGGTCTCAATGCAGAACCTCGTAGCCCGCCCATCACTACCTGAGCTCTGGAGGCCAGAGATCCACACTGGATGTGTTCTCAACTGCTCTTCACTGTCTTTTTCTGGCAGGGTCTCTCACTGAACCTGGACCTCACTGATTCTGCCAGACTCTAGGGGTTAGAAAGCAAACCCCAGTCTCTGCCTTCCCAGTGATGGGAGTCCAATGGTTTGCCACTGGGCCCCACTTTCTGCTTCTTTTCTTTTTTTTAGAAACTTGGGTTCTGGGTGATTGAACTCAGACTTACCAACTGAGCGATCTCTCCAGCCCCAAGGATAAAATTTAGATCTGAGAGAGTAACTATATTACATGACAGCTCACTTCTGGTTCAAATCAACCAGATCCAGTGGGCTGGTCCATTCTGAGCATCTGAGTGGACACAAAATCGCTGATCTATCCCTGGGCATTGGGGCCTCAGATGCCTGTAACTCTGGCTCCAGGGCATCCCTTGGGGTTGGGAGACCATCTGTGTTGATCAGCGCAGAGACAGCAAACAGAGATCCAGGCAGCAGCCAGCTCTGCTCTGCCTTCCTTTTGATGTTGAGTTCTTGGAGCTATCCCTACACAACAGCCCTTACTTCATACTGATGTCTACAGCCTTTGGTGTGCTGCAAGCAGCAGTCTGTTCCTATGATGTGGCTGCTGTATTCTGGATATGAAATTTAACTCAGTGGCTCATGTGTTGCAAGTTTAGGTCCCTAATGCGATGTGCAGAGGTGCTGCTTTGGAGAAATGACTTGGTCATGAGAGCTTTGACCTAATCAATAGATCCGCCCATTGATGAAATTGTAATTTTACATATTATTGGAAAAAAAAGGATAACAGGTTGGTGGTGTGGACAGAGCCACTGAGTCACCCTTAGCACTGCCTCCTCCCCATCCTCCTGCTCCAACACTACTTACCATCAGCAGGGCTGAGGCCCCTGGCTGCGGAGATCATTGAGAGTGTGGGGCTGCTGTGTACAGACCGGAGGTAGTGCTCCATATGGGGGTTCACGTAGGGGTGGTGCGCACTAAAGGGAGATTCCCCAGGGCCGGCAGGGTGTGGAGAAAGTCGAATCAAGGAGATGTCTGAGATCACAGGGCTGCCACTAAGGGTGGGAGGCCTGTGAAGACAAGAGGTGACATTCTCAGAATACCCATGGGGCACGAACACCCCACTAAGAACCCCAAGCTACAGGGGTAGCCACTGACACATACAGGCGCTCATAGAGAGGCTTCCCACAGAAGTCCGTCTTTTCAATTTCCTATGTCAACCTCTCTTAGTCACCTCCAGCTTAGAGTCAGACCTTAGAAGAATCAGCCAGGGGACCCAGACTGGAAGCTCCATGGGGGTTTGAGAGATGGCTTAGTGGGTAAAGTGATTGCCTTGCAAGCCTAAGGATCTGAATTCAATCCCCAGAGATAATGTTAAGAACTGGGAGTGGTGGAGTGGGCTTGTAATTCCAGCCTTGTGGAGATGGAGGAAGATACAGACAGACCCCTGGAGTCCACTGGCCAGCCACTTTTGCTACTTAGCAAAGTTCAAGGATAACAAGAGACTCTGTCTCATACAAAAGGTGGAAGACACTGAGGAAAGAGACTTGGAGGTTGTGCGCTGACCTCTATGTGATTGTGCACACCCACAGAAAGGAGCGGCACACTAGGAGGTTGTGCTCTGACCTCTGTATGCCTGTGCACACCCACAGAAAGGAAGCGGCACAATTGGAGGTTGTGCTCTGACCTCTGTATGCCTGTGTACACCCACAGAAAGGAAGCGGCACACTTGGAGGTTGTGCTCAGACCTCTATACGCTTGTGCACACCCACAGAAAGGAAGCGGCACACTTGCATTGCCATCATGACAATCCTGGTAGTGGAACTCTGAACACTAAATTTGGGTTTGCTGGGCCTAAGCTCAGCTGACCACATGTCAATGCATGTATGCTAGGAATATGGACAGTACACAGACCAACCACGACAATACCGGCTCCAGGAATGAGATCCTAAGAGCTCCTTGCTATCACACTGAGCAAAAGGCTGGATCTGTAAGGATGTTTGGCTTCAGTCAGATCACTCAGATGCAGAACCAGTGAAGGAAAAGTTCAAGATTCAAGATCAGTTTTTCTGTGTGAGGGGTGTGTGTGTATGTGTGTGTCTCCACGTGCACGCACATGTGCATACGTATGTGTAGACAAAGGTCAATGCAGTTGTTGTTTCTCAGATGCTATCCACCTCACTTTTAACTTTGTAAGAATTGTATTTTAGATATCATGTCTCTCACTGGCCTAGGCTGGCCAGCTAGTGAGCCTATGACCCACCTGTCCCTGCCTCCCCAGGTTTGGGACTGTAAACACACACCATGCCACTATGCCCAGCTCTTTTATGTGGGGTCTGGGGATTGGTCTTCATGCTTGCAAAGCAAGCACTTTACCAACTGAGTTATTGCAACAGCCCAAGAACAGTTTTCAAGCTGGTGAGCTACAACTAAAATAAGTAATATTGTTCTAGCTGTCCTTATATGGTGGCATTTCTTATTCAGAGCCCCCAGTCTTGAATACAGTCACATGGGTACATGGCTTGGCTCCCATTGCTTGAGATGACTGCAGTCAACATCTGTATGCCTTGGAGGCTATGGCTCTGCTCAACATTTGAGTTCCTTCTTGAAGGTCACTCCATAGATCTGGAAGGAATCATTCTCTTTAGCATCTGTGATGCCAGGGCCTTAGTCATGCAAACTCAATGAGCCTGCCCAGCCATTGCAGCCCTTGAGTTTGCCCATGGCCCAGATATCACCCTGCATCCTCTCTCTTGTGCAAACCCCTTCTTATATCTGCCACCTGGACAGTGGGAGACCCCTGGGCAACTCCCTTACTAAGCTCCTTCACAAACACATTCTACACTCCCGAAGAACACTACTAGGGTCTCAGGTTGGTCTCCCAGAGCCACTGGGTTTGCCCAGTAGCTTGGCTTATTAAGGCACCTTTACACATGCACACTCAACTGGGAATGGCACTCTGCAGATGCCCAGAGGCATTTCCCCAGGGATGACAAGCTCACTGGCACAAGACAGCCTATGGAATAAGTCACAAGCCACTTCCAGCAGCTTCAATCCCAAGCCAGCTGTGGAGGGGATCCACCTAGGGGAGCTGCACTACTGCGGGCTTAATTGTGGTGTGCCCTTGTAGGGGATATTTCATGTGTATTTTAATAAATAAAGCTTGCCTGAAGATCAGAGAGCAAAACAGCCACTAGTCAGCCTTACAGACCAGGCAGTGGTGACATACACCTTTAATCCCAGTAGCCACACTAGTTTGCCATAGAAACCAAGCAGTAGTGGTGCACACCTTTAATCCCAGCCCTAGAGTAGACGTGGGTAAGAAACTCAAAAAGCCGTTACAGCTACTCCAAACAGATTTACCAGGGTACAGTGGGGTGGCTGGCCAAGTCCTGGCAAATCCTGGCCCAGGGAACAAGTCTTTATTTACTCTTCCCTCATGCCAGATGGGTGTCAGGTTGGGCCTGCAACAGTGGGATATGGGTCCTGGAGCCATGGGGACATGAGCAGCTCTGGAGTCGTGGGAACCTGAGCAGTCCTGGAGTCATGGGAACATGATTAGTCCTGGAGCCGTGGGGGTGTGAGCAGTCCTGGAGCCATGGGGCCACGAGCAGCTCTGGAGTCGTGGGAACATGAGCAGTTCTGGAGCCATGGGAACATAAGCAGCCTTGGAGGTTTTCTGGGCATGCTGAAATTAGGACTCAGTTTGGGAGGAAAGTAGGGTATTGACATGGGACTGAACCTGGGGAGTCAAATCAAGACACTTCTGAACTCTTGGTGGATCAAGCTCAGAAGAGCTCTGAGTTGGACGAGGGGGAGAAGGCAACAAGAAGGGCCAGCTATGTCAGCCACTGGATCACACCCTGGGAGCGTGTAGGTATGCCCATATGCATCTGCGGTGTGGGAGGCTGGGGGGCTTGAAAGAGACACCAAGAATGAAAAGAGACAAAGAGTCGGAAGTGGAGAAGTGGGCTGAGGAGAGGACGGTGTGCAGTGTTAGCTGTGCCAGCATGAGGATGACTTAAGATCCCCAGCATCCATGAAAAAGCTAGGTATAGCAGCAGAGAGAGGAGGGTCTCTGGGCTCACAGGCTAGCTCATCTAGTTGGATGGGGGATGGTTTAGTGGGATCTGGGTTCAAAAAATAAGGGAGATGTTGTGGGAGGGGGCTGCTTGTTGATTCCCAGCTACTTAGCCCCGAAATAATCACACAGAAACTATATTAGTTAAATCACTGCTTGGCCCATTAGCTCTAGCTTCTTATTGGTTAACTCTTACATATTAATTTAACCCATTTCTATTAATCTGTGTATCACTGCATGGCTGTGGCTTACCAGCTAAAGTTTCAGCGTCTGTCTCCGTAGGGGCTACATGGTGTCTCTCTCACTCTGCCCCTCTTTCTTCCAGCATTCAGTTTAGGTTTCCCGGCCTAGCTCTGTTCTACCCTATCAGGCCAAGCTAGTTTTCTTTATTCATTAATGGTAATCACAGCCTACAGAGGGGAATCCCACATCAGAGAGAGTGATTGAGGAAGACACCTGATGCCACCCTTTGGCCTCCACATCTACGTACATATGTGCAAAGGCACCTGCAATCCATAAACATGTACACATGCATATCTTCCCTCACGTATGCATACGAAAGTCAAGAGTCTTGCCCAAGAATCAGAATGGAGGTCAGCCTCTGCCTCAGGAGGTCAAATTGGACTTGCTGGTATTTCCAGTTCACTAAGACACAAGCTTCCTCTCACTGTACCCTCTCCGACACTCTCTCCAGAAGCCCCGCCAGGTGGCCCCCCTGAGGCATCACTTAGCTGGTTTCTAGCTGGGGGTGGTGGTGTCTAAGAGGCCATGCCTCCATGTATAGGCAGAGTTTGGACTTTGAGGACAGACAGATGGGAGTCTAAATTTCCATGTTGCCACTCTTGTGTGTCCTGATACCATACCCCTTAGAGCCGAATGTTCCCGACCTGCAGGCTGGTGTGGGTGTAGATGGATGAGCAGGTGTACGTACAAAGCACAAGTGTGTAGAGTGGCTGTACCAGGTGCTTAGTAGGTGCTTAGCCAGCACGTCCCCTTCTCATGTTTAACAACATGGGAACACAAGAGCTCAGCAGGGGGAGTACACCCAGCTCACCCTCCTGACGTCCCAACGCATGCCCCCTTCTCACATGTCAGCACAGGAGTTCTGGCAGGAGACCAAAGGAGAAGCTGAGGTGATGAGAATCCCACATGGCCAGCCATGTGCGCCCTAGCACCAAGACTGGGCCTGAGCTAGCACGCCCAGACCCCTGGTAATGGGTCCCCGGGGAGCTAGAGTGCCGAGAGCCATGTCTTCCTGGAGAGGAGGTGTGAGAGGGCTGCAGGCTGGTGGGAGCATGGGTAAAGCTTTCACAGATGGTGAAGCGAAGGGAGGGCGTGGGCTCTGCAGCACGGAACAGCCCTGGGGCAGGAATGGACGTGTTCCTACTGAAGCGAGAGGAGGAGAAGAAAATAGGAGGGTGTATGTGTGTGGGGGGTTTGGGCCCTGAGCCCCACCCAGCAGTGCTGTCTGGGAAAGTGACCAGCACTCTGACTCATCCAGACTCAACCTGAGCACCCGGGTGGGCTCTGATCTCCTACTAGGGATGGAAGAGAGTGGGAGGGACCAACCCTGAGCAGCTGAGACAAGACCATGAAGCCAGACCCAGGCAGGAGCCTATGTGCCATCTCACAGACAACTCCTGGGACCCAAAGAGACACTGCCATGACCACGAGGGGTCAGGGAAGGCAGTAGAAACACTAGGAGCGATGGTCCCTTGTTTGGTCTGAAGTCTCTGTGAAGATGGTAAGGAGAGGCTGGACTCTTGACTGTCAGCCCACACCTCTTCTGGGCTGGCTTCAGGGGTGACCTGTGCCCTTGGAGGCAGGTAGATCGGCTACAGCTCTGATCCCAGCTCCTGCCTTCTCCTTTGCGCTCCTCTCAGCTGCTCTCATTTCTCTCCCAAGAGTGACATCAGAAGCCCTTTCCCAAGAAGCTTCCCAGACCTGGGTCAGATATCTTGAGCTGCTCCTGTGGAAGATGGAGCCTTTTCCATTTTGAGCTTAGCTGATGACTGGGCTTCTTTGGGAGGAATGACAGGGGATGACATGCTCAAGCTTGTCCTATTTCCTTGGTGGCTGGACAGGCCCACCCAGGAGTAGGCACCCACTAGGTCTGCTTGCCAATTACTAAGCTTATATCCACTAGAGAACATGCTACTATGTCAAATAGATGGATGATGGATGAGTGGATAGATGAATGAATGGGTGGTGGATTATGGGTTAGGTGGATGGGTGGATTGATGAAGGATGGGTGGTGGTGGATGGATGGATGGATGATGGATGACCAGTGAGTACAGCAGGAACTATAGCAAAAGACCTGGGTTCCAGTTTAGCTCTGCTCAGCTTACTCTGAGCTGTGTGACTGGGAGAAAGTTGTGTGCCTTCTCTGTGCCTGTCTCCTCATGAGCAAAGAGTAATCATAGCTGTGAGTCTATGGACTGGAGGTGCCAAAGGCATGAGGGTGACATTTCCCAAACATGCGTCTGTCTCCTAATCCCTGGAACCTGGCGTCACCTGCATCTGTTCAACAAAGGACATGGCAGACACGACAAAGGTGACATTTAAGATGATGCAAGTGGCCAGTTCTAGATGTCATCACAGGGTCCTCAGAGGTCAAGGAACACAAGACTCAAAACGGAGAGGGCCATGTGACCTGGAGGCAGAGATCAGAGTCCCAAACCAAGGGATGCTAGGCACCACTAGGGGGCCAGAGGGAAGAAGAGAAGAGTGGCTTCTCTGTGAGCCTCTATGGCACTGCGCCATCTTGCCATCAGCCTGCTGAGGCTGCCCTGTGGCTTCCTAGTCCCAGAGCTGGGAAAGAACACATTTCCACTGCTGTAAGCCCCTAATCTGAGCAAACTTGTGGTTGATGAAGATCCGGTCCCAGGGTGGGGTCCGCTCTTGAGGGGCAGGAAGTCATCCCCGTCGCTTTGGTGACTGTGGGACTCTCAGAGTATAGGGCTCCTGTGTTGTTCCTGGAGATGACCCAGGTCTGTGGCAGGCAAGGCCAGTGAGAACCCCTGCACAGCATGCGGGGGTGCCCTGGGGGGGTAGAGTGTCTAAGTCCCGTGTCCCACCCTCTGTTCTTACAGGGCTCCAGAACGTGCCTTCGTGCCGCCACTGGGATTACACGGTCACTGACTCCCCATAGCAGAAACCACCCGGCATGACACACCAAGCCGTAGGCTCTGGGGACTGTTGGCCTGTGTGCTCCAGTCCCAACTCTGAGCCAAGCTGCCTGCCACCCACCAGGATCACAATGCTATGATAAGCAGGCCATGCTAAGATGCAGGGAACCTGTGTCCTCATGTTGCTGCTAAGCCCCTGGGAGAAAGCTGCCTGTTTCCACCAGCACCATGGAGTCTTGCTCTCTTCCTGGACCCTACCAGGGCCCGCTGACCTGTCAGAAAGGAAGGAATTTGCCAATGCCCCAGTCTTGCTGCCTGGCCCCTCTCTTTTCCTCTCTGCTGGAGTGGGCAGGGCCTATGTCTGTTCCTGCAGAGCAAGCAGGCTTGCATCAGCTGCCCAGGCCCTTGCAACAAGAGAACAACCCCTCGAGGCTCACCAGAAATCCCTCCACCTTCCCAACAGGCCTTTGTTGCTTTGGGTTTTGTCAAGTTTCTTTGCTTTGTATCAGAAGCTTGCTCAATATGTTTTCTATGCATATATTTGGAAAGTTCCAAAAAACAGCATTTTTTTTAAAGTAGGTATTCAGGGCAATTGCACTTTCATAGATTCAGCAGGTTCACTGTTCAGTTTGGGTGGTGCTGATCCTAGCGCTTCATGACCCCTAAGCAATCCCTCTATTCTGAACTGTATTCCTGGACCATGTAAGGGTGAAATCTTCTTCTTTTTAAACGTGTATTAAAGGCATGGTAATGCATGCCTTTCTTTAATTCCAGCACTTAGGAGGCAGAGGCAGGTGGATTACTGTGAATCTAAAGCCAGCCTGGTCTACATAGAGAGTTCCAGCCAGAGCTACAATGTGATATCCTGTCTCAAAAACAAAAGCGTGTGTGTGTGTTTGTGCGTTTGTGTGTTATTCTTTGGGCATCATCCACTTGGTGTTTTGAGACAGTGTCTCTCACTGGTGGAATTCAGACTGGGCTAGGCAGGCTTGCCTGGAAGCAAGGATCCATGTCTACCTCCCCAGTATCGGGATTGCACGTGTGTGCTGGGATTACATGTGTATGCTACCATATCCAGTGCTTCCTCCTCTCCTTCCTTTTAATCTGTGTTCTGGGAATCAAAGTCTCTGAGCCACCTCCACAGAGGGTGCCCTCCTGCTGTGGCTCAGCTGCTCAAGCCTGTGGGTGGGAGTTCTTGTTGGCAAAACCACTTAGCAAAAATCTGGTAACATCCTGGAGGGAGAAAATGTGAAAGCCCTATAACTGGGAAATTCCAACCCCCACTACACAGGCATCCTGAAGACAGAATAAGGGTGCCCCAGCAGCCATGTGGAAAGGCACAAGTGTACCCCAGATGCCTGGCAATGCAGACTGCTGGAGAGCAGCAAGAATGAATGAACCAACAGTGAACAAATGAACAAAGGAACCGAGAGTGGATGGAATACTGACTGCAAAGTATGAAATCCGAGTTCCCGAAGAAAATGCCTGCAACAGTCGTGTTTACAGAAAGAGCACGGAGCAAAACTAAACAATATGCTGTAAAGGAAATGAGGATCTGTAATATAGAAAATACTCATCCACATCAAGAAGATGTTCGAGGTAATTGTCAGGGAGGTTGGGGACAAAGAGCTGGTAACTGCAGACAACAGTGGAGTGACAGACATTGGGAAGGGAAGTGGAACACATGGGGCCCCCAAGGTTCTGGTTCACCACCCATCCTTTACTGGAACTCTGGAGGTAGAGGCAGAATGATCAGGAGTTCGAGGTCATTCATGACTACTTGGGAGTTAGAGGTTAGCCTGGGCTACATGAGACTGGAAACACAACATCAATATTAATAAGAGAAGCCAGCAGGCAGAAAGATTGGAAACCCTTTGCTGCCTGACTTCATACAACAAACAAAAAAAGCTCACAATATGTAAATTACTGTGTCAGTTAGGTGTTAAGTAAATGACCTACAAAAGGTCATGCGGCTCCTGGCCAATGCTTTTGGGGCTTTTCTCTAAGTTCACTAGCTAAATGGTTGGTTTTAACTGTTACTGACACAATCTAGAATCACCTGGGAAAAATTCCAATGAAGGAGTATCAAGATTAGGCTGTTCTGTGGCCATGTCTTTGAGGAACTGTCTTGATTACCACATCTGATGTGTGAAGGCCCACACCCTATGGGTAGCACCATTTCCTAGGGTAGGGGCTCCTGACCTGTCTAGAGTGGAGAGAGTGGTCCAGATGTAAAGTGACAGTGGCTTCAGGCTCCTGACTCCTTGGCTTCTCCTAACCCCCCATGATGGACTGTAACTTGGAATGTAAGCCCAATAAACCTTTGCTCCTCCAAGTCACATCTGTCATAGTGTTTCACCATAGCAACAGGTATACTAGCCCATTCCGATTTTCTTTGGAATGCTTTTCCTTTCTTAAAAATTGTTTGTATTTCTAGTCCTGATACAGTTTATTGCCCTGGGACACAAGAGCCTGGATGTTTCTGTGCATCCCCTGGGACTCAGGCCCACTCCTATACCACTCAGGCTGGGCATGGGATGAGAGTGCTTTGGTCATGCTGGCTGGTCTGTCCTCACCTTTTTAATCCTCTTGTCCTTGGTATTTAACAAGCCCAGATTTTGGAGAAAGGATGGCTGTGGAGATCCAAGCATCTGGTCAGAGGTTGGCTGAGTGGGTAAGGACCCTGGGAAGGAGAATGGAGAGGATGTGCAGGGCTGCAATGAAGGACGTATGTGAGCTATGCAAATGCATTTCCGGGTTCTGCATGTGTCCTCTCACCCAGGCATCCCATCAGAGCCATGGATGACATGTGCTGTTTGGGATCCCCACCACCCTACCTGGTGGACTAACTCTGTGTCAGATACACACGCATCCACAGTTGTCCTGACTGCTCCCCACTCCTGCTACAGAGCCAACGCTCTCCAGGCACAGTTGAGCTCTGGTTTCCTGTCACCCTCGGCAGAGCTCTTGTAGAGCAATCAGCATTTGGAGCTGACCCCAGAGCAGATATCTCACTAAGTAAACACTGAAGTTTGTGTAGGGAAATGAGGTCATAAAACGGAGGACGCAACGGCCATCCAGAGTGGTCCTAAAAAACCCAGCTGCAACTGTTAACCGAAGTCAGCCCCCCCACTCTTTATCTCAGCTCCCCCAGAGCCAGAAGGGCGGGAAGCACTGCTATTCCACATATCAGCTCCAGATGTGACTAGAGGGAGGGGCTGGGGATGGAGCTCAGCTGGGAGAGTGCTTGCTTAGCAGGCATGAAGACCTGGTCCCAGCCTTAGCCTCAAATAAATCAGATGTAGTAGTACATGGTCACAATTCTAGCCCTACAGAGGTAGAGGCAGGAGGAGCAGGCATCCAAGCCCATCCTTGGCTATATGGTGAATTAGATGCTGGCCTGGGCTACACGAGATCTTGCCTCAGAAAAGAAAAACAAGTTCAAAGATAAGAGCTAGCTGTCTGGGAGAGGTTTGGCAGCAAGGTGCTTGGCTTTAAGGCAAAGAGGTTATGGGAGGTGTGGTGTTGGGACTCAGATAGCCTTGGACTTGCTGTAGGTAAATAGTGGGGCTAGGAACACAGCTGGGCTTGGGGAAAGGCCAGGAGAGCCTTGTCAAGCTGAAACCCTCTCTCGAGGATCTGGGCACTGGTTACCATCATCTGGGGATGTGGAATCCTGGTCTACAAGATAAGAAACTCTTGGCTGACCACTGCTGAGTGGAATCTTCTAGAAAGTCAAAGCCATAGATGGGAATAGGTAGATACTGGTCTCAGAGGGGGAGAGGGAGAGGGAGGAAGAGGATATTTTCAGGGAAGGAAAGTGTAGGGATGGAGGATAAGCATGGCAGACTTAGCTCAGCCCTGCCGAGAGCTACATGGAATGTCCTGTTGGACCATCAAAGCTAGATGGGTTAATTCTCCTGGGCTCGAATAAACTTTCTCTCGAAGGTAGTATTCACAAGTGTGTGCCTGGGGAAGGTTCCCTCCTCAGCAGCACTGTATCAACCCCTCACTGGATTCTGACAGTCCCTCTGGGCATAGGGAGGCAGGCCTCCCTGTTGTGAAAGACGTCCATCCTGCTTTCCTGTGCCTAGGCCCCACACCCCTCTCAGCCTATCAACTTAGGATCTGCCCTCTCCCCTTCCTTTTTATCTTTCTTTTCTGTGTGTGTAGGATGTGTCTGTGTGTATGCAATCATGTATGAATACAGCTGTGCAAGTGTGTCTCTGTGTGTGCACTCATGTATGAATACAACTGTGCAAGTGTGTCTGTGTGTATGCACTCATGTATGAATACAGCTGTGCAAGTGTGTCTATGTGTATACAATCATGTATGAATACAGCTGTGCAAGTGTGTCTCTGTGTATGCACTCATGTATGAATACAGCTGTGCAAGTGTGTCTGTGTGCACTCATGTATTAATATAGCTGTGCAAGTGTGTCTATGTGTGCACTCATGTATGACTACAGCTGTGCTAGTGTGTCTATGCGTATGCACTTATATATGACTACAGCCATGAAAGTGCCACAAACTGTTCCACACTCATTGTGTGTGCTACTCAGCTTTCCAAATACTTGAGATAAACCAACTCAGAAAAAAAGAAAAGTTTGGGGCTGGGAAGATAGCTCAATTGCTGAAGTGATTATAACTCAAGAATAAAGACCAGAGTTCGATTACCTGAACTCGTTTAATAAAATAAAAGCAGTTGTGGTGGTGGAAGTCTGTCAGGAGGATTCCTGGGGCAGCTTAACCAAATCGCTGAGTTCTAAGCATGTGAGAGAGACCTTGTGGATGGTGATGGAAAGGTGGATGGTGATAGAGGAATTGTCCTCTGGCCTGTTCCTGTACATGTACATACATGCACATATACACATATGCGCCCACTCACATGTGAACACACACATATTTAAAAGAATGGTTTGTCTTGGCTCACAGTTAGTTTAGAAAATCCGCAGACACTGAGCCCTGTTGACTGGAGTCTGTGGTGGCAGAGGACATCACAG
Source organism: Ellobius talpinus (assembly GCA_001685095.1). NCBI lineage: Eukaryota > Metazoa > Chordata > Mammalia > Rodentia > Cricetidae > Ellobius > Ellobius talpinus. The sequence continues at coordinate 13,420 of LOJH01000090.1, read as the reverse complement.
GGAGGTAAGGAGACGGTGGGGCAGCTTCTTTACCTCATGGTGACCAGGTTCCAAGAGCAAGGCCACCAATGGCAACTTCCCCCCACTAATCCCCACCCACCACAAAGGTTCTACCACTTTCCATGGCACCACAGGGTGGGGACCAAGCCTTGAACAGGGCAACATTCTAACCTAGGCCCAAACTACAGCACATGCCACATGTGATAACTCACTTATCCTCACATAAATTCCGCCAGTGCTCTGTGACGACTGTGACCCAGTGCCCCACAGAAGCAACTAAGGAAGGAAGTTTGAGTCGCAGTTTAAGGGTGCAGTCCTTCACGGTGGGGCAGGTGTGTGAGACAGATGCACATTGCGTCCAGTCAGGGAGCAGAGAGACATGGACGCTGGTGCTTCGCAATCTTTTACAGCCTTTCAGTCCAGGACCCCAGCCCACGGGAGGGTACCACCCCACACAGAGTAGGCCTTCTTAATTAACCCGACATAGAAACTCCCTCGCAGACAGGACTCGAGACTTTCCTCCTAGGAAATTCTGCATACTGTCAAGTTGACAATGTTAACCATTACAAGGGTGCAACCCCCCTCTTTTAGAGAAGAAACTGAGGATTGCGGTGGTTAAGCAGCTAGCCCTGTATGTAATGAGAATATGCGGTAGGATCCATATCCCAGCCCGACCTATTTCTGCCTCCATCCCGAGAGTGCAGAGTGGCAAATGTCCAGCAGAACCCAAGGGACAGGAGAGGGAGCAGAGCATCACTTCCTGATGTCCTAGGACATCCTGGCCAGAAGCCTGTCCCTGCGACTGCTGGGAACATGCTCCTTCTGTACAGCCCATGTCTACAGGACTACACCTTTACTCCCCAGTGGCTTGGGCTCCCCAGCTGACCCCATCAGTGCTCCCCAAAGCCAAGGCCAGGAAGCGCCTCTTACATGAGCAGCTGCTATTCACAAAGATGAAAGACAGGGCAGCTTATCAGACAAACTCATTAAACTTTTACGGGCCAGACTCCATTATAAATGAGCTGTCAGTCCTAGGCCACTGAGCTCGTTTCTGGGCAGAGAATCTGGTGTTCTCAGAGCAGGGGGAGATGGTGGCAGGGATCACACTGTCTGGAGTTCAAATCCTACCTGTGCCATGACTAGGACTATGTTACCGTTAACTGAAATGTCCCTCCAGTCACATGCGTTAAAAACGTCTGGCTAACAGCTGGGAGGGGGAGGGGAGGTCCTGGGAAGTGATGGGATCATGAGGACTCGTGCTTTTCATCAACAGATTAATGAACCGTCAAGGAATTAACCCATGGATAGATACATAATAATTGATGACATTGTTGAGATTAAAAGTGCACACCCCCATAACTGGCTTTTTAAAGTGAGTTCTAGGGGACTGAATTCAGTCCTCAGCTTGTACACAACCAATTGCAGCATCTCTCTAAGTCCAAAGGGGTGTGTTTCACCTCTTGCTCCTTCTTAATTCTCTGATTCCTGGCTGCCACGTGGTGAGCGGGATCTGTCGCAGGATCTGCTAACGTGTCTCTGCCTCACCACAGGCTCCTGACGATGGGACCAGCGACCATGGACTGAAGTCCCAGGAACTTGAGTTTGAATAAATTTCTTAAGTTATTCTCTCCTTATCTATCACAACAAAGTCTAACACACAGGGCATGTCAAGGAAGAAGCAGCCTGCCTTCTGGTGTCTGAGTTTCCCTCCTATGAATGGAGAGGGCCAGCATTACCAGGCCTGCATGGCAGTAGGTCTTGATTTTACATCACAGCTGGCCTGACCCAGAGGTCTCTTTGCCTGAGGGTCCTCTTATGGCTATGCCACTCCATCCAGGGCAGGCTGTCCACACAGTCTGCGCTGGCTTCCTACTCTCCCTCTGTCTGCTGACCTACCTGTCTGTTGATCTGAGGTGTGAGAGAGAAAGAGCTCCAATGACAGACAGCAACATAGCTGGGGAAGCCATGGCAGAGGACGGACAAGGCTCCTGGTGGGTGACTCCGAGTCACCTAGCACCTCAGCCCAGGAAACAGGTAGACATGCCCTTCCAACGTCCCTTCCCACTGGGTTCTAGCATACACATCTGCCTGTGGAGAAGACAGTTCTTTAAGAAGCAAAAACAAAGTGGATACAGTGCAGCCCACAAACAGGTATGGAGCCAAGAATCCAGAAGCAATCAGCCACATTTCCTCCTGCCCAGCTGCTGCCCTTGCTGAATGGCTGAAGACTGTCACAAGCCCCAGAATCACGTTAGTAAGTCACAGGTGAGTGTTTATCAACAATAACGACCTTGGAAAAGCCATTTTCAAATCCCTCAGACTAGAAAGTCAGCTAGCTGAGTATAGTCCCGGCAAAGAAATGACCATCTTAAGTGACAGTGTGCCAATTTACGGGCTGGCATCTCCATTTGTATGCTCCTGCTGGGAACAGGTGGGAACTCATATTTGTAAAACGGTTCCCTCGGGGGACTTTGCGTAAGGTGTGCCCACCACCTGGCATTCCATCTACTTAACAAGCCAGCCAGTGTGCTGACTTTCCGTGAACTGACAGCTAGACCCCAGAGCCATCTGTCCTCAGCTGGAGCCTTTCTGCCCTCTATGAAGAGGGGCCTTGCAGTACTATAAACTAAGTCAGGACCAAGTGATCTGCAGGGAGTCGTTTGCTGTAGTCGGACATAGAATGTGGGGTGGCTGGAAGTGATGGAGGCCAGGCATGGTGCCAGACACGAGAAGACAGCAGGACACTGGTCACTCTCCAGCATGCACTCCATGTCTTCTGCGAGCTGGGGTATGAATGAGGTTAGGTCAACCGGGGTGGGGCTGAGGTTCAGCTGTGAGTGGGAGAGGCACAGGAGATTTTAATGTTCCCATTTCAGAGGTGGCTATTGCTATTGTTAAAAGGGCAGTCAGCTCTGGGCTTTGTTCCTGTATATAAAACAAGTAGGGACGTCCCTAAACACTGGCCTGTGTAAATTTACAAATAAGCAGATCCCCAGGCCTCATCCTGGGCTAGAAAAATCAGAATATCTAAAGCTGGGATCCAAACATCTTTATAAGACTTGTGTGGGGAGAAGGGGGTAGAGATGGAACTCGGGTGGCAGGTGCTGCCTGGCACACACGAAGTCCTGGGTTCCATCCCTGACGTAATAAATCAAGGGTGGTGGTGCACATCTGTAATTTCAGCACCAGAGGTGGAAGCAGGAGGATCAGAAGTCCAGTGTCATCCTCCACTACAGAGCAAGTCTGAGGCCAGCCTGAGCTATGTGAGACCCTGTCAGAAAGAGAAACATCCCAGATCACTCAGACTGGGGCTTGCTACCCTGAGAGGTTTCTCTAAAGTCTTCTGGGCTAAAGGCAGTTCCGATTGGCTTTCTCTGGAAGCCCAGAGCAGAGCAGAGCTGGACCCACAAGCAACACTGAGAGCAAAGCGGACACCAGCTTCCCGAACCATCAGCATGGCCTTTCGCTCAAGGGCACAAAGAACTCTTCGCCCAATATGCACCAAGAGAGTGGTTCTTTTCTGGGGAACCAGCCCCACTACACTCTCCCACATTCCCTCCAATACCCTGGCAAAGCTGTTCTAAGAGCAGAGACCCAGAGGAGAGCACAGGATCCCTTCTTCCCATGGCAACATGGGCAGTACAGATGCTACAGGTGGGGTTATTTCCAGGCTCAGCTGCCTTTTTCTTCTTCCTCTGAAATCTTGGGAGCATGTCCACATTGGGGTCACAGAGAAGCCCTGACCAGTGTCTCCCCATTGCTTGTGTTTTCCATAGACCCACGATGTTGCCATACACGGGCATCATGAG
>LOJH01000089.1:66628-83897 GCA_001685095.1 Ellobius talpinus | reverse complement strand
TTCTTTCTTTCTTTCTTTCTTTCTTTCTTTCTTTCTTTCTTTCTTTTCTTTTATTGTGGAGCAGCAGAATGCTTTTACTGGATATATTACTGAAATTCAGGCTCTATAGTCAGTAATGCTTGAGTGATGTGCTAGCTGGCTCTATACCCCATCTTAGTGGGCTCAACATCACCAGCATCTGCCAGGTGCTATGGCTTTATATTCTGCACATACACAGGAAGTTGGAACATGGGATGAAATCATTCCCTAAATTCAACAAAAATCGAAGCTAAATATATCCTGCTGACCCTGTGAAATCCTTGAGTGGCTATGAAATTATAGTGACAGCATCCGGATCCACTGACTGACAGCTCATACCTTCCTTTCACAGAGGATTCTCTCTTGGTTGTATCTGTGACTGGTGAGCTCAAAGTCTGGGACCTCTCCTCGTCCATCAACAGCATCCAGGTTGGCTTGGAAACCACTCATTTTTCCATTATTTCAATCACTATTCATTGAAAATTTCAAACTATGAGGGTGATGCATGTTCACAGTTGAAGGTCTAAATGATATCTTTCCAAGGGTGGGCACTGAAGCAGTTGAATTGCATCCTTCCAACCATGACTCCATACATAATGTAAATAGATTTATTTACACACACACACACAGGGGAGGGGTAGAGAGAGGGAAAGATTATATTTTTAATTTAAAAATTGATAGCAGACATTGTTCTGTCCCCTCTATTAGGACTGTTCTAGGGTATGAGATCTGTAAACACACAAATGTGTGTAAGGGTCACTTTCCTGGGAATGCCCGCATACCCACCTGCTGCTCCCTAGCATCAGACTAGAGTCATAGTAACAGACAAAAGCAGAAACACAGTATGTGTGCCAGACAGCACCACACAGTCGGTGGCAATTTCTTCATCAAGAAGCCTAGATACTGTGTTGCTTATTGCTCTTTAGAACCCCATCCCAAGCACTATCAGAAGCTTACTGCAGGTTTGGTGCCCTGCATTGGCTATGCTTGTGTTTCTTCAAAGCATCTCTTGTATTGCTTACTGTTGACAGAGGTTTCTGTCCCGCCTGGTCCCACAGCCTTTCATCCCAAAGAAACACACAGAGGTCTACTACATTAATTATAAATGGGTTGGCCTATTAGCTCAGGCTTCTTATTAATTAATTCTTACATCTTAAATTGGGCCATTATTCTTGTCTGTGTTAGCCACATGGCTTGGTACCTTTATCAATGAGGTGTTATTCATCTTGCTTCCTCTGCTTCTGGTTGACGAATGCAGACTGAGCTTTCCTCTTCCCAGAATTCTTGTTGCCCTGCCTCTGTTTCCTGCCTGGTCGCCCTACCTCTACTTCCTGCCTGGTCACCCCGCCTATACTTCCTGACTGGCTACTGGCCAATCAGCATTTTATTAAAATACAATGACAAATCTTTACAAAGTACAAGATCATTGTCCCACTGCAGCTTACTTCTGGTTTTAGTAACCAAGACCCTTCAGGGTTGGTTTGTTGCTGTTCTGATTTTTGAAATTTTACACCCCTCCCCTTTCTGCTCTGTCTGGTAGCTGGTAACTTGATATTCTCAACGCTTATCATGGTTCCTTGTAGAGTGGTATTTGGCTGACTATCAGTAATAAGTCCTTGAGTCTTGCAAAGTAATGTTTAGATGAAAACACTGGAAAGGAACCTTGGATAGTTTCCCCTGTCTAATGCTAGGAAGGGCCAGTGTCAAGCATTTGAGAAGGACTACGTCTTCTGTTTATGTGTACATTTCCTGGAATTTATATTCAAATGTTTCTTTTTTTCCTTTTAAAGGAAAAGCAAGATGTCTATGAAAAAGAATCGAAGTTTCTTGATTCCTTGAACTGTCAGACGATACGATTTTGTACATACACAGAGAGACTCCTGCTGGTGGTATTTTCTAAATGTTGGAAGGTATTAAAAATACTGGTGATGGACAAATGAAATGGTTTTCTTGTTGAGTCCAACAATAATATAATTTAAATATTGGAAAAAAAATTCCTTTGAGTAATAATGTTAAGACGTGGAATGATTAGTCTTTTCTTCCTGTCTTATTGTTCTGTGTTCTATTACTTAGCTCCCAAAGATATTGTGTGTGGACCAATAAATTCTAGTTTTATCGACAACAAATCATAGAAATGTTGAAAATAATTTCTGGGGGTTGGAGAGATGGCTCAGTGGTTAAGAGCGTCGGCTGCTCTTCCAGAGGATGGGTTCTGTTCCTGAAAACCACACGGTGTCTCACAAATGCCTGTGACTCCCTTTCTAAAGGATGTGATGTTTTCTTTTGGCCTCTTCAGGCACTCATGCATATGATGCATACATACAGATAAACACTCACACATAAAACAAAGACAAATTATTTAAAAAAATGAATTGCCAAATTATTTTCTTTTTTGTTTTTTTTCGAGACAGGGTTTCTAAATTATTTTCAAAACCAATGTTTGCATTTTGCTTTTAGAAAGCTAATACTTGTCACTTATAGAGATAGATCATATTTCTGAATTTTTTTCTGTTGTGTTGCTACCATGTTTTTAGGGAGTATTCTTTCTTTCCTTGCGAATATAGTCAGTGATTTCTCCAAGGGTAAAGAAAAACAATATCATCTTTATTTACTCTAACGTTTCACACAGCTGTTAACAGAAGTCTGTCTGACTTGTGCCATAATGATGTATTATTGCTGAAGATTTAAAGTATGCCAGTTAACTAAGGATTTCTACTATGCAAACATTTTAGATATAAGGAATTTTTAAGCACTGTACTGGGACTACTCATATGGAGAGAATAAAACTATTTAAAAATGTAGGGTTTGGGCTTCTATGCTTACAAGGTACATGATGGGACAAGCCAGTCAGACAACTCTGTCCACTGCAACTTATCTTAGGATAAATGGGAAAGAGTAAGTCTGAGTGAAATATTAGTAAATCACAAAACAATATCTTCATCCATGAATACAGTATGCTTGCTTTTAATATTTAATAGGTTGTAGCATTAACTTCATCAGTTTCGATGAGCATAATTATTGCTAATCCTCCTGGCAGAGTCTATTCCCTGGCTTTGTTCATATGTATCCGCAATGTCCTGCAGGTTTATGACTATTGTGACTTTTCCCTTCTGTGGACTGAAGTTAGCAAAGACGGACAGTTCTTTGCTGGTGGAGAGGTGCTTGCTGCGCACAGGATCCTTGTTTGGACAGAGGACGGTCACAGTTACATCTATCAGCTGCTGAACAGGTGGGCTCAGATGGGAGCGGCGTTCAGAACATTCAGGTAGAAAATGAACTTGGGGAGGTTTATTATGGAAAAGTCTCTGCGTGCAGCCCCTGATCAAAACCCAGAACAAAACAACTTTGGCACTGGAAGATTTACTCAGGGCTTGCAAGGCCTCTGCCTTTGTACAACACAGCGGGGGATGAAGGCCTGAGATTAGCCATGTAGAACTCGTACAGCTGGTGCGGGGCTTTCAAAAAGTCATCCGTAATTATTAACCCAACAGTTTCTAACTAGAGTTTAGAAACTCGAATGGTGCCATCCGGCTTTTGAAAAGTGGAAGCAAATAAAGGACCTTAAGTTCTAAATTTCGCCTCTAATTTTCCCCGCGCAGTCGGCTTTCCAAATGCATATGCCCTGCCGATGGCGGAGTCCTCAAGGAGACCATCTACCCTCACTTACTGTGCTCCACTTCTGTGGAGGAAAACAAGGTAAGAGAAGAAAAGCGGCCCCAAGCCTGCTTCTTGCTTTGTAATAGACTCAGGCTTGCAAAACCGAAACCAAAGCATCAGATCAAGTTTGTTATGGAGAAAATCAACTTTGAGTGTTAATGGCTACTGGAGAGAAAATGCCACCCTTAAGAATTGTTGATTGATACAACAATGCCTATTCATTACAGGGAAATTACAAGTGTGGGAGAAAATAAAGCAGATATTAAAATTCTAATTTTACCACCATAAATATTGACCGTTCGCCTACTGTAGCAAGGAACATTTCAGTTGCTGGGAAGTTGAAAGAACAGTACGATTAACACTTCCTTGTCCTTTACCTGCATGCACCAGTTACTGGAATTTATTGTATGGATTCTCTCAAACACATGCACCCACATCCCACGTTTTTCCTCTGCTCTGTTTCATACAACATTCTTAACATTTCGATATACCTATTCCAATTCTCAAACTATAAAAGGGTGTTGATACTTAAAAACATTAATAAAAACTTGACTATACATCAAGATCATTTTCACACATGCTTAGCTATTCTTGCGAGTAAATTTCCTCTTCAAACGAGAGTAATTAAGGTTGCGGGCAGATGATAGAGAATATAACTGTGAGCTTCCTACTTGGCTGAACTATACCTTTGACAGTTGACCATATCTGAAATCCAAGCAGTTTTTTTTTAATTCTGGTGGTGTTATTCAAAGTGATTTTTAACCTGTAGAATCAGCCATCGGTTAATTATTCAAAAAGATGCTTTATGAAGAGAAAGAGTTTTATTTTAGTGGCATATCAGCATGAAAGTTTGTGGCTATGTACAAAATAATCATTTGCTTAGGCAGCAGAGCTCCTGGAAGCCCCACAGCCAGGATGCCCCTTTAAGGTTTTGTTGCAAAGTCATGGTAAAAAATCTCTCAGCCAAAATGAGAACCCCATGTGCTGCTGGAACAGTTAAAAAAAATTCAGAATTACAGCATGCATCAGGGGACATTTCTACACTCCTTCACAGGCAGCAGCAAAGCCTTGTCTCAGAGCAGAGTTATGGCTCACTTAGAAAGGCATTTTCATTATTTTGTAGGACCTGCCGTTTTTTCCCTTTTGACTCCACAATGAATTTTTACCAACGCAGTTTTCCACAGAAACCAAATGTCACTCATGAATTTCTATCCTAACAAGCAAATATCCAAGCTATGTAATATCATTGTTTTAAAACTGGAAAAGTGGGGATGGAGAAATGTCTTAGCAGTTAAGAGCACAGGCGACTCTTCTAGAAGACCTGGGGTCGGTTCTCAGCACCCACATGGTGGCTCACAACCATTTGTAACTTCAGTTCTAGGGGACCTGATGCCCTCTTCTGGTCCACAGGTACTCACATGTGCACAAATACATATGAAGATGAACACTCATACACATAAATAAAATCCTTTTTAAATGGAAAGTTGTCCAACTTCGTTTCTCTGAGTATGAACACATAAGCAGGTGGGTCTTTTGCCAGTGCCATACCCAAGGTTACATCCTTATGTCAACTCTCTGAAGCTTAGCCTGTGATCTCATGTCTAATGTTTAATCAAGGCTCTTTTTTTTCTTTTACCTAAATCATGGATGATTTTATTTAATTCACTTGCAGATTTTGAAAGAGCAGTGAACAGATGGAAAAGGTTTAGTTTGGCTTTGAAGTCTTGCTTCTCTCTTCCCTGTGGCCATATTATTACCATATCACCTATGTCATTACCATATCATTACCATATCACCTATGTCATTACCATATTGTTACCATATCACCTATGCCATGCTCATGCTTGCTTTTGCAGAGCCTGCATTTTGTCATGGGCTACATGAATGAACGGAAGGAGCCTTTTTACAAGGTACTTTTCTCTGGAGAAGTCTCAGGAAGAATTACATTGTGGCATATCCCAGATGTCCCCATATCTAAGTTTGATGGTTCTCCTAGAGGTAAGATAGTTTTGTCCCCCACGCCCCAATGCAGTGTCTCATTAGACAGACCAGGCTGGCCTTGAACTCAAACTCAAAGAGCTCTTCCTCCTTCCTCCCCTCAAGCAGTGGGATTAAAGCTGTGTTCAGCTGGCCACTTTCCATTTCTTTCTTCTTATTTTGACTTTTGTATCTATGTCTGTTGTGAGTATGTGCATACAGGCGCAGGTTCCCACAGAAGCCAGTGATGTCTGATTCCCTCTGGAGCTGGGGTTAGAGGTAGTAGCTGTGAGCTGCCTGATGTGGGTGCTGTGTATTGAACTTGGGTCCTCTAGACAAGCATTACATGTTCTTCACTGCTGACCTATTTCTCTAGCCCCAACAGTTTCAGTTTCTGGTCTTGTTATCTGAACTCATAGAGGACTTCAAACAAGAGTGGTGAAGAATCTTCACAGACTCTTGCCATTAGATACTGTGACAATTAAAGACCGCTAACTTGACAGGGTTGAGAGTCACCTAGGAGACACACCTAGGAGCGTGTGTCTGAAGAGTCTCTAGACCAGGTTAACTAAGGTGGGAGGAAGGGCCTCAGATGTGGACAGCACAATTCCATGAGCTGGAGTCCTGGACCAAGTTAAAGGTAGAGAGCAAGCTGAGCACCACATTCATCTTTCTTTCCTAAGTGCAGACGCAGTGTGAGCGCTGCCGGGAGCTCCCATAGCCGTGACTTCCCCACCATGCTGGACCATGCTCTTGAACTCTGAGCTAAAACAAATCCTTCCTTCCTTAAGTTTCTTTTGTGAGACATTCTGTCAAGCAACTAGGGATGTAATACCAATATAAAAACAGATGTAGTTTAAGTTTGTGGATCTGATGCACAAATACAGCCAACATAATTCAAATGACCTTCAGCTGAGCATCCCAAAAGTTACAGACCGGCGTTCTCAATGTGGCTGAGCTTTTCTACCAAAAAGATTACATTTTTACTAGATTTTCCATATCTCTTATGAATAAATAAACCAACTTTTCCCCGTGCGTGTGCTCCTTTCAGAAATTCCAATAACCACCACCTGGACTCTACAGGACAATTTTGATAAGCATCAAACAGTGTCACAGAGCATCGCAGACCATTTCTTCAGGTCCAGCGATGAGATGGGAATGACAGCAACCATCACCTCATCAGAGTACATTCCAAATCTTGATAAGCTCGTCTGTGGCTGTGAGGATGGGACCATTTTCATCACGAAGGCTCTGAATGCTGCCAAAGCAGGACTTCTAGAAGGGGACTCTTTATGGAAAGGTGACTGAATTTTTTGCCTTCACCTGTTTACTTAATGTATCTAGTCTTCTACGAGCTATACAAAAGTGATTCAGAGGCCTCAGACCTTTGATGGCATTTTCAGATAAATCTGTGCAAGATCTAATACTAAATTAAACATGTACATAGGTTTGTGAAGACTCAAGTAGAGAGTTGTACTATCCCACAGAAGCTTCTCACACCACTTTAAAGGCCAGTGTACATAATAGTTTCACTATACTTCCTGAAAGGGTATGTCTATGTATGCATGCACACATGCATACTAGCACACTGTGTGCAGTGTTTTTATTACCAAAATAGTTGCCATGCTGAGTTATTATTGAATAAATATTAATAAAATATTTCTGGTGCTCATTCTTCATGAGCTCATTATAAATGATGAATAATAATCAAAATTTAGGTTGAAAACCCTTTTGTTAATTGGTGCCTAAGTTTTCCAGCCTTTAGCTACTATGGAAGGTTTAGAATTGATTATCCTTGAACGACTACATCAATATTAGTTTGTGATTTTGATTTTGAAAATTAAGCTATCCGAATGGTTCCATAAAGAACTTATATCAGTATATACATGAATACCCAATAATAACCTATGAAGTTACAAGTGTTCCCCCAAAAGTGACCACCTTTTACATTTTTAAAACATTTAAATCTTTACCAATGAAGATAAAGTGGTATCTTCCTATATTTATTTGTATTTCCTTGTAATGAAGTCTGTGCTCTTATTCATCTCTTTGCATGATGACAATATCTGCTAAATAAATGTCATTATACAATGAGTTGTCGTATAAGGAGAGGGAAGATTAGAGGGGATGCCAACTTTAGGATATATAATAAAATCGTATGCCCGTGGCTTTTCCCTTTTTCTTTTTGAGAGGTTCAACTTAGGGTATCATGCATACTCGATAAGCATTCTACTGTGGGATTCCCCCAAATGAACTTCCTTTCTTCTTTCCCTGCAGTGCTGGGGATCAAACCTAGGGCCTTACACATCCTCAGTGTTGTTGTTGTTTGTTTCTGTGTAGTTTTCAATTAGAACCTCATGTAGTCTCCGTTCTTTTCTCACACTTGAACCACTCACTGAGTGTGAGTGACTTGTGGTTGACAGCAGCGGAGTAAATGGCAACGATGCCAGAAGAGATAATAAGTAGGTAAACAGCTGCCATTAAAAGTCAGAGAAAGCGTTGACTGTAGACATTTTAATCTAGGCCGATTTATCTTAATATTGAGAAAACAAACAGAAACCTGCACTTGACTGACAGCTTCTCAACTAACATTCATCACAGCTTGCTAAGGCCAGAATATGAAGCAGAACAAAATAACAGATCTTTGAGGAGATTCTGTTTCAGTTCAATAATGCACGTGGCAAAGAGTTGCCTCTAGTTTGGAAAATGTGGGTGGCAATGAAAGGAGCAGCAGGGGCTAATGGCAAGGGAAGCGGCTCATTAAGAGACCTGAATTCCAGTTTAGATCTGGCTTGGAAGGTCACTTGCCCACATGCCCCCAGGCTTCCCATGCTTCCCAGGTGCCAGGCATTGTGCTGAGAATGTATTCATTTCACCCACCAGCCTGTCCAACATGAGGCTGACTATTGCTTGTGCCTTAAAGAGGTGGGTAGAATCGGAGTCAGAAGAAAGGAGCAGATGTCCTCATCTGCGGCAGCACATGGAGGAAGTGATTGGCTCCCAGGCAAGGGGCTGACTCCTTCAGCACCAAAGCTTAAACAGTGTGCCCAGCTTTCAGCAGAAGGAGTTGATGACCTATTCGAGTCTGGTATACTTTATCTGGAAGCAATGGAAACGAGGTAGAACTTGATCATTTCAAACGTCTTCTGTAGAAAAACGTCCTGTGGCATTTGCTTTTCTTTTCTGTTAAATTTAACTTGGCCGCTCAAGTGAAGAAGGGGTAAGTGACTAGTTCTCTCGTGCTACAGCATGTCAGCAGCCATCAGCAAACAGGAGACTTGAATGACCAAGCTTCCTGCCTTGGTCAAAGCTTGGTCTAGCTTCAGAGCAGGCATTTAGCTCTTTGAGATGGTATACCAAGGCTGCTGAGTAATTTTCTTAGCCAACTGTGTGCATGTGTTAAAAATGTGTAAAACAAAAATCTTAGCATTACCTTAAAAGTAACTTTGTGATACTTGGTGTCTGACCACTTTCCAGATCCCCCCTGTCATACACTTCTCAGAGGCCATCACCAGAGTGTGACTTCCTTACTTTACCCTCACGGTCTTGCTTCAAAATTAGACGAAAGCTGGATGGTGTCTGGGGATCAAAGCTCCTGTGTCATCCTGTGGGATATTTTTAGGGGAGAAATTCTGCACACGTTCTTTTTGGAAGCTGGTCCAGTAACAAGACTTTTGATGCCACCAGAGAACCTGAAAGTAAGTGAACATAGAGAGTAAAACCTAACACACAAGTTAAAAAGCAAATGACAACAAAACCCTGTATTCACACAATTAGAAAACAAACAAACAAACAAACAAGCAAAATACACACATTCTGTCTGCCCACAGTTAGCTAGCTGCTTCGGGCAAGTTTGCTTCTAACTTTTCAATATGGTTTTTATTTTTATTATAATGTGTTACACAAACAATGTTGCTAAAGTAAACACTGAGTCAATTATAGCTTTATAAAATACTCTTAATTACGCATGAAGTAATCAATTTTTCTTCCCTAGTTCCATCTTAATTTTTTAAAAATAATTTCAAAGATTGTGCAAAAGCGAGTCAAAGAATGTAGGAATATATAAATTGAAGTTTAGCTTTGATTTCCTTAATAAGCACTGGGTGAACATTTGATAAATATTGAATTTCTAAGCATCAATCTATGAGGAAAAGGAAATATAGATAATGCTTGTCCTCTCATGAGACATTAACTTAAATCCAGTTAGTAACAAAGAGCCGAGGTCCTTGTTAAAGTGTGAACTAGATTTTGGGCGGGGGAAAGGTATATGTCAATGTAGATAAGGTGTTTGGGAAGTTATATTGGCTTATAAAATTATGTCCATGGAATGTAAATATGGAGAAATTGACACTGTATTTTGGGATAAGGCATGAAGAAACATATTTCTCGATCACAAAGGATTAAACTAAACAGTGAAATGCTATTTCAGAAACTTCCAATGTGAACATTTGGATTAATGTGGAATATATTTTATTCCCAAGGTTCTTTCCTGCTCCTTTCAATCCTTTTCTCTTTTCTGCTCCAGGACAAAAGTCCAAGTTGGTCTCTCTCCTTTTCTCTTAGCCTCTTGCTCCAGTCACAGGTGATGTAGCTGTTAGTGCCAGAATCCAATCAAAACAAGTCAGATAAAAAAGGGGTTTATTGAAAGAATGTAGTGAACATCAGCATGGGGGTTCAATAGAACTTAAACTATGAATTCAGAAATATTGTTTCTACCTCCAAGAGCATACTATTCTACAATTCTGCCTCTTTTCCTACATATTATTTCATCTTCTAACTTTCAAATGTTTAGGAAACCAGGTTGGATCAACCCGGTGTGAGTCATCCAACCTGTGTTTATGCATGACCATTTGATGTATATTCTTATGTTTGTATATGTGTGTGTCTGTGTATGTGTGTGTGCTTGTGTATATGTGGGGGGGGGTGCATGTGTCTGTGTGTGCATCTCGTGTGCCTGTTTGTATGTCTCTCTCTGTGTTTCTACATGTTTGTGTGTGTGTGCGTGTGTGTGTGCGTGCATGCGTGCATACATGCGCATGTGTGTGTTTGTGTGTGTTTTTGGGTCACATGTATGCTCACATTCCAGGAGCTGTGCAGTGTACCAGTTCTCCATAAGGCAGAATATCTGGGGAGCTGTGACATCTGACTCATTCTAAAGTCTAGCCTCCAGATGTATCACGTCTTCCATTTTGTGACTTTTTTTTTCTCCTCAGGATTTCTTTAGTCTCCTTAAAATTGAGGGGGGGAGGCATGCGCCCAGTGCCTGTATAGTGACTAGCCATCAGGGCTCCAGCTGCCATTTTGGATAGGTCAGGAACCCCACATGGTCCTAAGGATTAATTCAAGGCTGTGTGCATGCTAGGAAAGTGTTCTTCACTGCTACATCCCTGCATCACTTATTAACTTTGTTTAATTTTTTTTTTCATTTTATCAATTAGTTTCCCAAGGTGGGTGGTGAAGGTGACCACTGATGACTTTGACCAATGTCTTCAGGGCTGTAAAACTCCTTATGCCCTTGTATTTTCGAGGGAGCACTTTCAGCAGGAGCCATCTAATGCTGTCCTGTTTTAGACTGTGTCTGCACTAAGTTTCCTGTTTGGATTAGAAACTCTGGAGTTCTGGGAACCGAACCAAATCACATTTTGAGGCTTTAAGTGGAAATTCTCTGCTCTCGATACCCTTGGGCCTAAGTTTGTGTCTACAAATAGCTTCCTTTTGTGGTGACAAATGAGGTCTGGGGTTTATTGTGTTCTGCACTGTTTCCGACATCAGCATTGCTGCCTGCCTCTGCTGAGTGATGGGAACCCTTCACTGTCTTACAAGAGGATCTGGCTGTGCCCTTTCCCTTTCATGCCTGTCTCGTGACCTTTGTGGTGAGTCAGAGAGTTGAAACTCTGCTCTGTGTCTACAGCTGATTCATGAGCGCCCTGTGAAGAAGTTCTGTTTAATGCACAAATACATTCTTGTAAACAGGTGCAGCAGAACAGTGTGTGCGTGTTTGAGTGTGTGGGGGAGGGCTAACTCTCTCATTAGGTAGCACACAGCTCTTTGCTTCTGTCTTTTGTGCTTCTACAGGTAAGTGACGAGCAGATACTCTGCTGTGTGTGTGGCGACCACTCTGTGGCTCTCCTTCACCTGGAAGGGAGACAGTGCCTCCTGCGCGCCCGGAAGCACCTTTTTCCTGTGAGGACCGTCCGATGGCACCCAGTGGAGAACTTTCTAATCGTCGGCTGTGCAGATGACTCTGTCTACATCTGGGAGATTGAAACAGGTGAGCAGAGAGGTGAGCCCTAGTTCTCCTTTGTCTGTCTGTCGGGGGTGTGCAAGCGTTTGTCCTGATGGAAAGTTCCATAACTCACACAGCAATGATCTCAGTTGTTTTCACTTTGGGTTGGGCTACATTTATAGCTGCAGTGGAAGTGTGGGAGATAAAACACAGTGGCCGAAGTCAGATCCTGACCAGATGATGATTAGCTGACAGGGCAGAGCTCAGGAATGAGCCGGATATTTCTGGAAGCTATAAATAAAAACATAAGTTATCTACTTTAATTATTAACAAGAGAGAAATTTAGTGTCCTACTGGTCTCAAATTATCATTAAATTCTGCCTTCTTCAGCACAGTCACCAACTCAGCAACATTTTGAGCTAATTGATGATGAGTAATAATGGAATATAATTAATTATAAAAACTCCAAAAAACTTGAGTCAGGGAAACTGAAGACTAAGTAGTTCAACTGAACTTTTTGATATCACACCAGAGAGGTTGTGTGTTTTGAACACTGTAGGGATTTTCTTTTTCTTTTCAAGTTTGATTAGGTGTCTGGAGACAGAATAACAGATTTCAGAAAGGCCTGGGAACACACCAAATAAAGGAGGTGTAACCAAATAAAGGAGGTGTAATTACTGAATATGAGTTAGCACACATCTCTTGGGAGTGTGTTCCACGGGACCTATTGCATGGCTTTGCTAGATCAGCTGTGGTGGTTTTAAATTGGTGTTGTTAACAGGCTGGGGAGTTCCTAATATAGTTTGGACTTAGACTTTGCCCAAAGAATTGCAGTCTTCTCTCCCTTTGACTATTGTGGGCTAATGATGGTCATTTGTACACCGGAGTTTCAAGTTTAACAGCTCTGATGGCTTCAGTGTTCATTTTCTCATTTAATCCTTACAACTTGTGCTATAGAGTGGAGTGATCCTAGTCATTACTGTACTGATGGGGCACGCCACGTCTGCTGTGTAAATATGCAAGATTGCATAACTAAGGAGTAGGAGACAGTTCTAGGTCTCTGGTGACCCTTCACACAATAAATCCAAAAGCATAATAATTTTTATTTTATCGCTTCTTTTATGTGTGTTATGCCTAGGCATATGCTTGTGTCATGTGCATTTAGTACTGGAGGAGGCCAGAAGAGGGCATGGGATCCCCAGGGACTGGAGTTTATGTGCTGGGTTCCAGCACATGGGTGCTGGAAATTGAATTCAGGTCTTCTCCAAAAGCAGCCAAACCTCCTAACTACTGAACCATCTTTTCAGCTCAAATTAAGAAAAATTTAAAAATCTGTGTGTTTTCTAAGGCTCTGAGTGATAGTTGAATGTAGTGGGTAGAAGAGATTCCAAAGTATTGACTGCCTCCGGATATGATAGGCAAGAGCTACTGGCCATGGGAAAATCGCATGGCTTATCTGCAAAGCTTGTCTGTGGAACAGATGTAATCATACTGGATTAAATCAATTCATACCTCTCATATTGGAAAACAAGCAGTAAGTCATTAGTAATATTCATCATCATCATCATCATCATCATCATCAAAGAATATAGTTCCTTTAACTGCGGCTGTGAAACTCTTTCCTGTGAACCATAAACGCTTATTCATGTATGCAGTTGCATACTTGAGTGGGGATATTAGGTGACCAAACCTGTTTTTCATAGAAAATAGGAACTAGAACAAATAAAGAACTATGTGGTCATTCCCAAATGTTCCTGGTTCTACTATAAAGTTAAAAGAAATGATTCCACCTCGCTATCCGAACTTGCGTCCTATAAATGCTAGCACCTTACTGATGCCCACATTTCCATGTCAATAAACAGATACGTGTGTTATATTTCAATCACAGCAGGAAGCTGAATTCAACTGATGTTTGTCAAAGGATGAGAAATTCATGAATGGAAAATTTGTAAATGTGTGGGTAGGGGTGAAGGAGTAGGCTGGGAGTCAGGGCATGAGTGATGAACTCCCTCACATGTGGGCATGGGCAGCAACATGAACCTCTACCCCCACCCTCCATCCTCACTCTCTGACCCCCAATAAATGAAGCAGAAGTAACCATCGTGCAGCCTAAAACCAGGAAGTTCAGGGGATGTTGCAGCCAGACATGAAGGGTCAAAGGAGGGAGTGAAGTGATTCTCATCCTCTTAATATCCACCTTCATTATTTAACCCCACTAGACATCAGGGCTGGTCCTTGGCATCAGCCTCAGTGAGCACAGAGCAGGACACATGCAGTGGGAATGGCTAGGCTAGGCTGTCCAATGGTCGATGTAGTTACTGTCATAGACAGAACATATTTTAATTCATGAGTAACTTAGAACTGCCTATGAATATTGTTTATGTAGAAGTGTTGTATCAGATAAGTACATGTTTGCTGTCAAACTGATTTTGGGATGTTTGTTCCAAATGAGAATATTTATCTTTGTTAACCTACTTTAACTATGTTGTCCCTTTTGTTTTTAAACAATATCAATTCAATCTAGGAATTCGCTCAGGATTGGAAGTAGTATTATTTATATCTATCTGAGTCTTCATATGGGTGACATGTCCCTCACTTTCCCCAAATTCCATCCTAATGACCACCAGACCTCTAACCTCCTTTAAACTAAGTTTGCCTAATTTCTTTTAGCCTTGGGTCTGGCATTAACTTTGTTGAGGGTTGTCTTTAGTCTCTACAATTTTTTTCCCTTTGAGGTTTATATATACTTCTTTTATGAGTATGGGTGTTTTGCCAGTATATATGCCTGTGTACCACATGCCAGTGGGTGTCAGGAGCGGGGTCAGATCTCCTGGAACTACTGTTATATATGATTTCGAGCTGCCATGAAGGTGCCGGGAATCAAACCCAGATCTTCTAGAAGAGCAGTCAGCAGCTGTCCTAACTTCTGAGCCATCTCTCCAGTCCTATTTACTTTAGATTTAAGGGATTATTTTTCCCTTACCAAGCCTGATATCAGCTGGCTTTCTCATGCTTTATTTCTTAATTTTATTCTTTTTATATAAAGGTGGAAAGATGGAGTCAGGGAGGTTTCCCCTGTGTTGTTTCATGTTAGGGAGCAGGAAACACTGTTTTAAGACCGAAACTGTTTAAGAGGAACCTAAGAAATAGCATGTGCCTGTTCACTGATGTGCCTGGCACACAGTTAAGTGAACTGAGGAATGGATGGGTGAGTGTAATATCACGTGGTCAGTGGCAAGAGAATGGAGATCCCAGCACCGACAGTCCTTGCCTCTCTGATGCCTGGCTGTAAGCAGCCCTGAGATTTCTACTCCACACATCCCACAGGGTCCTGAAGCTGATGCCTCCTGAGAGGGAGGGAGGACAATGCCTTTTCGACTCCAGGAGTTTTTCTGGGCCTTTGTCCCCTAGCCGGTGGTTGTGCAATTCACTCGACTGGGTTCAAAACACGTGACTGAATGTGTTCTTTGTTCCAATATTCAGCCTCCTGGAAATACAAAAGAGGAATCAATTGACTGAAGTGAGTCAGACACTTCCCAGCACCGGCACACCTCCAAAGCCCAGAGGAGGGGGATAGCAAGTATCAATGGGGAGGAAATCAAGGAAAGGGGCCTGGAAAGAAAAGACATATCCTAGAGCCACACTCCCATGCCGATTTCATGCTGAAACTGTATGCGGTCTTTCTTTCTGTGACAGGTGGCATGGCTGGATGCATGTCTGGGTGATGCTTTGGGGTCATAGGTGGACATGCTCACCTCCTGGATGACCAGAATAGGGGATTGTTGGTTAACACGGAAGGCTCTTGTCCTGACTGAGGGCAGAGCTACAGCATCGAGTGCTGAGAGCTTCCAGTTTTACTTATTGATCTACTGGATGTCCCGTGATGTTTAGGCCTGATTAGGAAGGGGAAAAATTGGAGATGTCATTTTGATTAATATTTGTGCTCCCACAGCGTGTTTGGCACTGAGGACTCTGGGTCTCACTGCTGCCTGGCTGACACAATAGAAGTAATGCATTACCCATTCTTTCCCTACGTGCACACCAGAAATAATTTTCAGCTCTGAGCTAATTATTCCTTTTAAACATTAATTTTGGCGTATTTCTGAGGGCTTCCATGTTTACAGTAACAGATTTGCAGGGTGGAAAGAAACCTATACTTTGAATTTCTTGTGTGTTTTTAATATATTGGTTAATTTTATTCCTGAATGTTTTCTGTCCAACTCATGCTGCTATTAGAACATAGTCCACAGTGAGCCTCTTAATTATTTTTTGTGGGGGAACAAATGAAATCTTGTTTGCTGAAAGATAAAACATTTCTTGATGGGATGGTTCAGTAGTTTTTCAACACAGGGCTGAGTTGTAAAACATATTCAGCTTTAAGGCCTTATGGTTTCTCCTGTGACTTCTGACATTGCCCTTGTCACTCCAGAGAATCTGTATGCAATACTTACAGTATGGACAAGGCTGTGTTTCAATAAAACTTTATTCAGTAAAACAGAACCAGGCAGCAAGCAGCTGTGGCTAGTATACCTGAGACATAATGATTGCTCTTCTTAACCGATATTGTTGGGGTTGGGAGGAGAGTTCATCCAATAAAGTGCCTGCTGCACACACACGAGGGCCAGGACTTCTATTTCCAGAGCCCATGGAAGAAATATCAGGGTGTGGCATACGATTGGAACCCCTGTCTAGGGAGGTGGAGACAGGAAAATCCCTGGGGCTTGTTGGACAGCCAGCCTAGTCAAATGAACATACTCTGTGTGCAGTGAGACTCTGCCTCCAAAACTAAGATGATCAGGCATTGAGGTGGCGCAGTAGGAAACAAACAAACAAACTAGTGGCCAAGACTGATGACTTGATTTCAACCACATGGAAGAATACAGTGGAAGAAAATCACAGACTGCAAGTTTGTCCTCTACTCCAGGTATGTACCTTGGCATACATATGGAGAGAAATTGCAGAAGACACCTAAAATAAGCCTCAGACCACCAAGCCACATACATCCACACATACATTACATGCACCTGCAAACATACACATGAACAAATACATCACCCATACACACTGAAATATTTTCTTTGTAGCAGCTCATTCTTAGTTCAATCCTCCTTACTGACTGTGGAGGTTTGGGATCGCCACTACCAACTCACTAGTGAGGAAACAGAGGTGAGACAGCCTCTGTGTGTCTAAGGCAGCTGCCTGGGTGTCACCCCTGTACGGGGACACAGGTCTCTTCCTGATCTCCAGTTTGTCCTTCATTGGATATTACACGGTACAGTTCCTGCTGATGGAAGCCAGTGTGTTGCAACCATCAGGCAGGAGTTAGATAAGAAGAATGCTGGGAAGAGAGAGAGAGAGAGAGAGAGAGAGAGAGAGAGAGAGAGAGAGAGA
>LOJH01000089.1:0-66517 GCA_001685095.1 Ellobius talpinus | reverse complement strand
AGAGAGAGAGAGAGAGAGAGAGAGAGAGAGCAGCTTCTGGAAGATTGCTCGGTACTCTTGGGAAGGAGGGTCTCTGGCTATCTCTCAGAATATGGCTTTTAATTTACACATAGTTCTAATAGCTCTGGTCATCTGATTTCTCACATGACAGATTAGAAACAGCAACGTATACACAAAAGGTGGTTAATGACAGGCACACCTGACAGCAGAAGCAACAGCCAATAGGAAGGCAGGAGAAACCAGAATGTAACAGGGCTCAAGCAGATTCCCAAGTCCAGGAAAGAAACAATGCTGAAATTGGTTCTGCCATAGGTAGTAAGTCGCCAGCCTCATAATTTCTTTCCATAATAGATTCATTTGTACTCGTTGGAAAGTTCTTTGGGTCTTCAATGTTGCTGTCTAATTAGGGAGTTTGTTTTCATAGTTTTGGTGGAAATAGTAAGAATTAGTTTTTTTAAAAATTAATTAATAAAGAGTCTAGGCTGGGAGGTAGTTCAGTGGTTAAAGCTCTTAACAATGGTTAAAGACCCACAGCAAGGAAACTAGAGTTTGAATCCCCAGAAGCCATGTAATTGTCCAGTAAGCACTACAGCTGAATTGCAGTTTAAGCCAGAGACAGGGCGTCACTCTCTTCATCCCACCCCTCCCCCATCCGCAGAGAGACTGCTGGCCTCATTGGTGAGTTCTGAATTTGATTGACAGACTCTGTCTCAAAGAATAAAGTGGAACAATCATAGAGGAATGTCCTGAACATCAATCTTAACTGCATATACAGACATCCACACATAGGCAAAGGTGTATACACACAGGAAGGCACATACAACACACACACATATGAGAAGAAGAAAAAGGAAAAATATATGAGAGATGAATTTTGCCATCTAAAAACGAGTAGGCCATGTTTTCCAAATACATCCAATGCTTTGTCTTGGAAGTGTATAGAGTAAAAACAATGAGGAATACGTGGGGCCCACAGTTTACCAGATCAATGGTCATATTCACTCCAATAGCATAGAATCTGCAACTAAGTTCAAACTTTACCATGACAAAGTAGCATACAAGCTGACTCTGGGAAAACAAATTTTTAGTCCATAAGTTTTAGTCCCCCATGGAGCACAATGGTTAATATTGGTATAACATAAAAGGAAAACATTGAGAAAAGCCCCACACCCAAAGGTACCACTCTGAGGATAATTGGCTCGGTTTCTCCCCAAGGTCACCATTGTCAGGCTAAAGTGGTAAAGTTACAGCACGTGGAATGCCTTGTCAGCAGGGCTATTGTTTAACGTCCACTGCGCACGTGGTAGAGGCAGGCTCGGAGTGTGCAGCATCCTGCCAGGAGCGGTGTCTCTATGTGTCATTTTCCCAAAGCTGCTTGGTTTTGTTGTGGCAGATTGCAGATGGAACCCCCTTGAGATGATTGCTTTTAGAAAGGAAAACCAGGATGTGTTTGAGCGCAGGGCAAGGTTTTCCTTATGCCACCTTGTCTAAGATTGTTTTCCTTTATCATAATGATTACTGCGGTTATTATCCAATGTCTGTTTTTGCTGTGAAACCCGGCTTTGAATCTTCACTTTCTCCTCCTCGGCCCTAGTTATCCCAACAACACTGTAGTTTGGAGTTGTGTGTGTGATCACTAGTGCATGGTTAGGTACACAGCAGGGAACATGAACTTTGAGATTTAGCAACTGAATATTTATCAAACAAAATTTAATCTCTTAGGTAAGAGATAGAGCCCAGAGGGGGTAAGAACATTAGTGTGGACAGTTAAATCATGCAACTTTAAGTTTTGTTTTACCACTTTCTGTGTGTGTGAATATGTCAGTGTGTATGTGTGCATGTGATTGTTTAGGGGTATATGTGTGAGAAAGAGTTTATTTACACATATGAAATTTAATTGAGCTATTACTTAACCCTGTCTTTTGGCTCTCCTGGCATAATACATTGGACATATTACTGTGGTGTTTGCAAGACATCTTTAAAACATTTTGTGTGCTCAGAAACAAACGTGAAAATCAATACGATGTCATTCTAATTATAAAAACAAACGCTGTCTGCTTTTCACCAGCTAATGCCTCCTTCTCTCCACCCTCTACCCTTGTTGCATCCATTCAGCAGTTGCTGCCTTCCTGGATTTTGCTTTGTAAAGAAAGTTCAAGCTGTAATCACTCTCAGCAGTTCCTGTAGTCAGGCTGCACTTGGGGATAGAGTGCTGGCTGGGTGTGTTGTCACATACCCACATCTAATGTGCAGGGGGATTATGCTGCAGAATCTCAGGCAGCTGCTATTTAGCTCCATCCTAGTGAAGCTGCTTCTACACATGTTACACGGACACTTGGTACCTTAGCAGGACCCCCGGCTGCAGTGCAGAGTGGAAAGAAGCCCAGAGGAGCCATCTGCCCTCCCCAGGCTTCCTCCTTTCCGTTACCCTTACCTTCCCAGCAGCCAGCTGCCACTGAAATGATTTGGAAAGCAAGACTCAGTGGGCTGTAAAGACTGGGGCTGAGGGCACGCACGTGGTAGGGGTGCGGGGGTGGTGGTGGTGCAGCTTCTCTGATTTGGCCACAAGATAAAAGACACTGGACTTAACTTCATTAGTCTGGGTGCATCGATAATATCCAGTATCTACCATTCACATGTGTTAAGATTAGATGGGAGAGGTCTTTGATGTTTCTGGAATGAACCAAGTGAAAATTAGCACAGAGGTCAAGTCCTTGTCTTGGTGAGCAGAGGACTGAGCTGAGGGGTTGTTGTTGGGTTTGACGTTCCATGTCGAAAATAATATTGGTTATTAATCTTTGCCTTGTCGATAAGGTCTGGGTACAGGTTGTCCCACCCATTTCCCTCATTCTTTGCACAGACCCAGTTCTGATATGTCATTCATGCTTAGAAGCCTTTAGACCTGCTTCCACAACTGGCAGTGTGAAATCCCAGGTGCGCTGACAGACCTAAGATGCTAAGAATCATGGGTGGAAGGATGGTTTGGTAAGGTACTACCTGGGCAAATGTGACGAACTGAATTCAACAGCAGAGGTTATAACTGTGAAAACACAAGTGATGGAAATAAAAGGAAGTTAGAGGGACACAGGTAGACCAGTGAAAGTGGGTCCCTGAAATGCCAGCTTCTTATTCCCAAAGAGAACAATTCGTGGGAGGATTCATGGGAAGGCACAGGACCCATGGGGGAAGGGGGAGGACCCAGTGGGCCCTCTAAATACCCATGCCAACTAACCTTTAGGCACTCCCAGCCTGAAGCTCCTCCCCTCCAGAAGGGTAAAGCTGTTGCTTCCCCTTTCTCCATAGCTTGGTCTTCGGTTTCCCCCAGTGTTTGGTTGTCTGTGTCATAGAAGGAACTTGGGGATCCCCTAGGCAGCCGCCATCACTCTGTTACAGAAGATGGACAGTATATAATACTCTGGTCAAATATCAAGAAAACTGTCAATGGTTTCAACCAGTTCAGAGCCCATCGGCCATATAGGGAACTCTATGGGCCTAAAGTATTTAGCATTTCTTTCTCCCACTTTTATCAACCATGTTCAGTGGTAAACTTGAATCATTTGAAAACAAACCTGTACACTACCAGTGAAAAAGGAAATTAAATAATGTCAGGGGTATTGGAAATGTTTAAAAATTGATGGATTGGGGTCTCTATCATCCTTTGTGTGAGTTATTGGCGGATTTGCCAACTGGGTACCTCACAGTCAAGGCTTTTCTTCTATAACCCCTTTTCTCTATCACCATCCGTTCACCACATCCTTTAAACTCAGCACCAAGTATCCCTGCCCCCTTGGCATGCCACCTCTGCTACAGGATCATACAAATACCCTGCAACTCATCTTTTCTATCCCCCAGTTTCTTTGCTGGATTGATATAAGAATTAAATAACATCAGGGACTGAGAATATAGCTGGTTGATAGGGGGTTGCATAACATGCACGAAGCCTTGGGTTCCATCCTCAGCACCACATGCATGGGGTCTGAGGATGCATGCACTTGAGGATGCATGTCGGAGCACTTGAGAAATGGAGGCATAAATCTCCAAAGTTCAAGGTCATCCTCAGCCGCACAATG
Organism: Ellobius talpinus; assembly: GCA_001685095.1. Taxonomy (NCBI): domain Eukaryota; kingdom Metazoa; phylum Chordata; class Mammalia; order Rodentia; family Cricetidae; genus Ellobius; species Ellobius talpinus. The sequence continues at coordinate 62,447 of LOJH01000089.1, read as the reverse complement.
AGCTTGAAGCCAGCCTGGGTCATAGGAGACCTCTCTTCAAACAAAAGGTAGATAATGGTAGATTTAGTGATAATGAGATCTGAAGAGTAAAAGAATAAAAAAACAAACAAAAGCTATATCTTATGTCTTACATGCAATTCCTCCAGAAAGAGAGTGTTGTAAAATGAGCGTGTTGGTTTGGCACATGATTTCCTGTCTGCAGTTATTTATCGAATGTCTCTGTGACTTCTTGTAATAAAGAGTGTAAGACAGGAGATGGAATTACTTTCTGAAATTTTAAAAATGTAACTGAGATGCACGTTTTTTATATCTTGATGCTTTTATGCATTTAATAATTTGTTTCCATAAGAAAATTACTGGAAAAAAGAATCATAGATTCGAGTCCAGGTAGGTGCGCCATCAGGAGCTCTGATTGTATTGCTTTCCTACCACAAATAACGTCAAACTTTGTAGCTTAAAATTTTTAGCTTAATACCTCACAGTTCAGCAGAGGAGCAGTGCAGGTGAATGCCACTACCTTCAAGGCTTTGACTCTCACAGGGCTAAAATAAAGGCATGACCTCCCTGCTTGCAACAGCTGCTGTCCCAGGGCTCAACTAGCAGTTCAATTAGGGGCTGGGGAGATATGCAGCCAAGAAAGTGAGCTTAGATTTCCAGTACATTTAAAAAGCCAGGCATGGCACTATACACCTGCATGCCAGCGATGCAAAAGCAGGGACAGGAGGAGATCCAGGGTTCAAATGACCAGCCAATCTAGCCAGATCAACAAACTCCAGCTTCAGTGAGAGATGCTGTCTCCAATGGGAAGGTAGAGAAGCAAATGAGGAAGAGACTTAAATCTACCTCTGGATTCTGTCTGTAAACACACATAAACACATACATACTTATACACATAAACACATACAAAAAGAAAAAAATAAAGGTCAACAAATGAGAACTGCCCTAATTGAAGGGTCTCCTTCTGAGGTCAAGGAATTAGAAATTTAATGACCATTGGACTGCTATGACATCACAGACCCATGGGATAAGACTGGATAAGATCGAGGGGCACTGGGGATTATTTATAGAGTTCTGCGTATTTTCTTGGAACTCAAGCCTAAGAGTCTGTAAAGACTCCAGGAGTGAGAGAATCTATGGAATTAAAGGGAGAAAAGTTGAAAGAACATTTTTTGCATACCTGGGTATGGATATAGTGTTGACTTTAATAGGTAGATTCTAGTGACAGTATCCTGGGCCTCCATCCTTCCAAACAAACTCCACATTCCACTGACCCTGCATTCAGTCATCATTTGCCCAAAGCAAAGTACTGATTGCAGTCAAAACCCACCTTTCCTCTCTATTATATCCTCCTCCTCCGAATACAAATGAGACAAAACAGAAACACCAGGCCTCTCCATAGACTTTGCCCTTCACTCAGCACCTTATCCGGGAGAGCATACTTCAATTCTGCCTTTTCCAATATGCTTCATCTTTCCAGGAAAAACTCTAGATCAACTCAGCAAGATAATGACCTAATTACCTGAACTGATGCCAGAAGCAAATAAATGATAGACTGGAATGTCTTCAGGGCCATTGCAGCCAATAAGTCAGCTAACCTTCAATAAGATGCACAAGGGATAAAATCTAAGATGGTTATTTTAAAATTAAAAAAAATAAATATACCTGGTATCAGAATGCAAGGCATACAGAGTGAGTGACATTCTCTGTTAGCTAGAAATGGGATGATCTTCATGCTATGCATAAGATCGGCGATTGTCAATTTAAGCATACTTTTCTTACAGTAAAGCAAAACCTTTCTTTTCCGTGCACATCGTCATGAATTAGTTCACTTAATTCCAGAATGAAGCTGAACATTTAACTTTAGTCATAGGTAGTGTTGCTAAGACATGTTTAAGAAGAGGGATCATTTAGTAAGAAAATAACAGGAAAAATCTGGGTTGAAATTTACATAAAGTTGGTATTTTAATTATATTTTGGACACATGTCGGCAACTTGAAATCTCTATTTATCTCAGCCCTTTTTATTCTTTTGCCCCTTCTAAGCCCCTTGTTGCATTTTTCTGGAGGTCAGAATTAGATGTGGGGGTTGAGTGTGTCCCTCTGGTAAATACCAGGATTTCTGTGAAGGTGCTGGAGGCTGTGGCTGAGCTGGGCTTCAGGTCACAGAGGTCAGAGACTTTTAAAAAATGTATTCTACACCCTTAAGGTAAAGAAGGTTGGTGGGAAGCCAGTCCTGAGTTTGTTAACATACTCAGGCCTTTGCATAGCGTGAAATGACTCAAGCCACTGAAGATCTATTTTACAGATGGATTTATCCCATCCTGTGATAGTTAGGAATGAAGAAAGTGCCTCTATGCCTGGTTTAATATTTTCAGAGCCATTCTTCTTCCCCAAGCTTCCATTTCTTTCTAGTTAGCTAAATCTAAATCCCATGCCTCCAGGGTCTCCCCTTGGTCAAACTCACATCAGTTTCCTATTTTCCAGGGTAAGATGCAGTCACTGTGAAATGCTTTTATTAGGAAGAGCCGCTGGGTCAATCTCCATACACCCTTGTGAGCAAGTCTCTGAGTTTCATGTGCAACTGCAGATAAGTGAGAAATCTCACAGCACAGCCAATAGTCAGCTTCCTCCACACAGAGGAATTTGATTACTTCTGGCAGCTGGTCTATTTGACTGAAATCTGATTGTATGAGTGTGGCTACCAACTCGGATCATGAAACTACTTTTTAAACCTATTCTATTTTCAGTTTGGTCACTTTGATATATAACTGTTCCTAAGTACTGCCCCACAGCTCTTCAGATTCAGCGGAGGAGATCCTACTGGTGGAGACAAGTCCTCTCTCTATTACGCAATCTTTCACGTTCTTAACGTCAAGCTCTGTTCATGCAAACATATGCCTGTTATTAATCATAACATCAGGTTTCTTTTTAGTACATTCAGCTCATGTCTTATGTTTTAACAATGCTATGAGTAGGATATTTAATTGAATGCATCTTCTGTTTTATGAAGTGTGGTGGCTTACAAGTCTGAGCTTTTGGTGGCTCTGAGAATTTATGTTCCTGTAACATTTATTTCTTCAGTATTCTCAGAAAGTCACAACTCTCTCAAATTTATTTATATAGGTGGATAATTTGATGCAATATATTTGTTGATAGTAGGTTATGAGACTAGAAAGCAAGTGTCAGTGGTATTTCAGAATATATTTACTAGAAGACTGATTGTTTTAAATTTGGTGGAAATTACCAGGGAAGCTGCTCCAACCACCTCACTCTGCTCTATCAACATGGACTATTATCTAACAGGAAATGAAAGCTCAAATAAACTCTTTATCCTTAAGTTGCCTTAGTTCTGATGTTTGATTTCATCAACACAAAGGTCATGAATACACCATGTAGCCAGTGCTCGAGGACTTAAACACAAAGCAGCCTGGAGCTGAAGTGTTCTCTGTCCCAGTGATCTGGTCCTGCCCTCAGACTCAGAGGATAGGGACAGGTTTATCAGCTGGACACAGGAGGCACCCGTGGTTGTAAAGGAAACTCTGGCTTTAAAAAAAAAAAAACCAAAAAAACTGTTGATTAGGGCTGTTATCACCTGGCCTGTGGAGTCAACAGTGAAAGCAGCACATCTGAATGCAAACAGTATCTGAATGGTGGAGGGGTTCCAAGAGGAACCAAGGTCTTTGGATATCTTGGCTGATCCTTTGCTTTCCGCACACTGACTTTTTGGGAGAAAATACAGTACTGGATCCCTTACAAAACATCTTGCCCTTTCTTTGTGCCAGGACGTTAGTTGTCCTAAGTGCTCTTTTCTCACGGTTTTTCTCTTGTATACCACAGACTGAGGATATTGTGCCCCAAATTCTTAGGAGCAAAAGTCTTTCACGTTTTTATATCATTTGAACATCCTTACTCTGAAAATCCAAAACCTAATACCTATTAGTGCCATGAGTTACAGAGAACAGTATAAGTTGAAACAAAATTATGTCAAAAACTCGTAACGATAAAATATAAAGTAAAAATGCATGGTATTTACTGGGAAATATCTTAAAAGCATTTGTATTAAGAAATTTTGGGTTGTTTTTATGACACAAAGTTTATCTCTGTATTTAAGTCTGCTCTGTAACTCACTACGTAGCCCAGGTTAGCCTCCATTTTTTACACCATACAGATTTTATGGAATTTTTCACACACCTACTTGCAAAGAAGAGATAATAGTAAATAGTATGACTTCACTCACGTGCAGCTCTGTGCATTTCCTGTAGTGTCCAGACTGATTCAGGAAGAGTGTATCCTTCACATTCTTCCTGGAATGGAGTGGAAACAAGTCTGGGTTACCATTGGGTTTACATGGAGAAGCAGAAGTTCTCTTGAAGTTGGGATTGAATGAAGTGATTTGTAACCTTGAGTTTCTGACATTAGGCAGCAAAGGCAGCACTTAGGGATGTTACAGCTGTTGTAAATCATCGTCCTCCCTAGGAAGCAGTTCCTGTCTTCCTGAGGCTTTGTCTTCCTGAGAGTATCTAGCATGATCAGGGTTGTGGGCTGCTGTTCACATCCCCTCACAGAAACAGGGGTTTGGGAGGTGGGGCTGTTGGACCAGCAACTGAATTTCTATCCATACTTCACAGGCAATTGTGCACAATTCAGCTCTAATTGCTTCTGGACTTGAGTCTAGGTTAGGCACTAGAGTATAGAGGCCTGGAGAAGTTAACTGAGGAGGACTGTGGGCCGCGAAGAAGCCATCCTCCACGCTGGGTGCAGATCTCCAAGTGCATCTGCCAAAGTCTTCCACACTTAGCTCCTTCCCCATAACCCTCAATATGCTCTGTCTGTAGACCCAATAAACTCACTGGTGTCCTAAGGGGAACTTTGGTGGAATGATACTTTGGTTTGTCACTGGGGAGGATGCAGCAGGTAGATCTGTTTACACTTCCCAGGGGAGGAATTCGCACAAGAACACAGTCTTCCTTGTGGTCATTCTCTTTTATCTAGATACCTGCAACAATATAAAAAAAATGTGTTTGAGTGATGTAAATTCCATGGATTCTGCTGGGAAGTGATTTAAAAGGGCTTATTAATCAGGAGAAAGAAGAATGATAATTTGATAAGAAGTTTTACAATAAAGAATTAGTTCCTGTGTTAAGATTTATTATCAACAAAACCAAATACTACGTGTTTTATTTGGTTGGGAGGTATTTACTTAGGGGCAGAATAGAATATTTGTACTTTAGATACTACAGTAAATTAATCTTCAATGTCTCTTGCTCCTGTGATGCCATGAGACTTTGAGTTTGAGCCATTCTTGCCTTACGATATGTTGCAAACAGGTCACATTGGATGGTACAGTAGATGAAACAGATTAGATACCTGTGCACTTACACTTAAGTGGGTAAGCTGTGGTTATGTCTGGACAATTCAAGAGATGGCTGTACTTAGTTTAGGATGAAATACATGAACGTGCAAAATAGGCAGTGTAAGGCACAAAACTATATGATGAAAGCCCAATAAATTATTTCTCGAGGATTATCAAAAGCCAAGCAGGGTAGCACACACTCATTTTCTCAACCACTTAAGAGGCTGAGCCCAGGAGTACAAAGCTAGATCCAGATAACCTAGAGATATTTGAAAATTTTTGAAAATATTTTCCAAATATCACATTGTGTAACCACAGGAGACTCATGAGCAGACTATCCATGTTGATATCAAGTTCAAAGAGTGGTTTCTCAGAAAGACAACGAATCCTATGGTTGTAAATTCTGGAATGCAGTAATTTTTCGGGAAGATGAGCTGAAGTCATTGATCTGATGAACTTTTCTTACTGTCATTCTTGAGGGGAAAGATTTTCTTGATGTTGCTGCCAGCATCCTTTGTTGACAGTATCTCAATAGTCATGGAAGAAGAGGTTGGAAAGTTATATTAAGAAGTTGATATTCAGAGTGTTTTCTTATAAATTTAAAATGATTACAATGGGAAAACATTGTCAAGAGTTCCTGGGACTAAAATTCTGCCTGTTGCTGTAACAGAATGATGGCCAGTACCGGTTTAAAGTGCTGAACACCAGCTAATGGCGATGGAGTTGACAGGGGAGGGAGGAGAAGCCTGAGACAGACCGAGTAGTTGTCATACAGTGGGCACACATAGCTTCCTATCAGGAGACAGAGTGATCTATAATCTTTACTACCACTTCCCCATTATAATCAATGTATTTGATCTTTTCTTAATACTATCAGGGAGAATTAATTATCTTTAACCCATACTACAACTTTTCCCCTTTGGTGGGAAAGGAATAATATGAAATTAAATCTGTATTATGGTATTAATTATTCAATTTCTTATCATTTTTATTCATTTGAGTCTCCCCATGAACCTGGAGCTCATGGGTTTTGGCTAGGCTGGCTGACAGCCAACAACTGATCCTTCTGTCTCTGCCTCCCATAGTGCTATGGTTATAGGGACTTTTGGGTACTGGGTTCTAAACTGAGGCCCTTATAGCTTGGCAGTACCTTGCTACTAAGCTCTCCAGTCTTCTGATCATTATGTATGTGTGTGTGTATGTGTGTGTGCATTATAATGAGTCTGTGTATATTATATGCATATGTGTATTTTCTCGGTATACACTTTTATGTGCATACGTTTGGAGGTCAAAAGATAATGTCTCGTGTCTTCTCTGCTTGTTCTATTCTTTATTTATTGAGCCAGGGTCTCTCACTGGACCCAGAGCTCACCACTTGGGCTAAACTAGGCAGGGAACTCCCTGTGTTGTTTCCTGCATTCTGGAATTACAGGCACACTACCTTGCCTACCAGGTGTTTACCTGAGTAGTATGGATCTGAACTCTAGTCCTTATACTTGTTTGGTAAGCATAGGGCAACACCTCAGGTCAACTCTGGTAAATTTTATACTTGCTCTTTTATTTAAAGATTTATTTTTATTATTTACATGTATGTGTGTATGTGTGTCTATATATGAATGTATTCCACCTGAGTGCAGTACCCACAGATGTCAGAAGAAGACATTGTATCCCCTGGAGCTGGAGTTACAGGTATTTTTGAGCCACCATATGGCTCAGGACCCAGACAGTCTTCTTTCTACAAGAGCAGCCAGCGCTCTTAACGGATGAGCCATCTCTCCAGCCCTATATTTTTGTTCTTTTTATCTTTAAATTAGAGTTGTCAGCACCACTCCTGAAGCTGGAAGGATGTCAGAGGGCAGAGGAGATTAATTCCAGTTCTAATAACATAAGAAATAAAAAAGAAAGGCTCTGACGGTAACAAACTCCAGCAATAAAAACAACAGCAAAAGCTGGGGAGCTTTGAGTGAGGGTAGATGCAACCTAAGCTTCAGTGTCTTTAACAATCCTAATTGTTTAAGTAAGTTACACATTACCAGCTGTAACACTGCAAAACTGGGAACCCCAGATGAATGCTCCAGAGTCTCTGTTGTTTGTAAGCTGGGACACTAGGAGACGGCACAAAAATATTCCATAATTGTTCCTTATTGCTTATTTTCATATGGGATAGTAAGATGGGTTTTAGTCATGGAGACCCTTGGACTGTTGGTTCCAGTGGATAAAAAGACTCTTGGGGTGGGGTACACTTTCAAGTTCACTGCTTCATAGTTGTTGACAATATTTAAACTATCTAGACAAAGTTCCCAGACTGGCTCTTTCTGTTGTAAGAAGGCAGGAATGACAGCTTAAAGAACCAAGGTCCTTCTACAAAAATATCCTTTAAGGTCTCTTTATTCTACTCCGGTAGATATTTTACTTACCTTTGTTTTGCATCTTGAATTTTGTTTTCTAGGTACTTTGGAAAGGCATGAAACAGGAGAAAGAGCAAGGATTATTCTTAACCGTGGTGACGACGTGCCGCTTGTCAGAGCTGAGCCTACTCTGACAGTGGCCTCAGAGACACAGAAGCACAAAGGTGCAGAGCAGAGGTCCTCCAGTTCCCACCAGTCTGGGCTGGTGCCCTGTCCTGGTCTGCAGCTGGAGTCTTCATGTAAGGTGAGTCCACATCTCTGGTGTTCTACAAGACATAGCAACCAGGGTAAGATGCAACATGGCCCTAACCTGTAGGCACAAAAGCAGGGAAGCAGGTGATGACATTGGTCCAGTAATGTTGGGTAGAACAGGATGGGGGAAATTTAACTCCAAAGTGAATGACATTCTCACAATGACATTTGTGACAAAAGAGTTTCCAACATATCAAAAATTAAGTTATTGTTCCATCAACTCAAATTATAAGTGTTTTTCAATGATGGTGATTATATGTTCTAGTTTGGATCCATTTTAATGCTTTAGTTGAATACATTTAGTATCGTTTACTCCGACTTGCTGCTTGTTATTAAACTATCTTTAATATTTTTCTTTCTAGACATGTGATAGTGATTTAATCTAGTTTCTTTCAGATATTATTTTCCATTTTTTATCCTTCACGCTATCTTGTTAGCATCTTTACCTGTGCCATTTGTATGGATGTACCTAGTGTTTTTTTCATGTAAATATCTTCTCCATAATATTACCTAATACATTTCTGAAATTTTAAGGGCTACTATAAAGTCTATATTTTATTGCTCTTTTGCTGATATAAATTATTTTCTTATTAATTAATAATTTATATATAAAATTTCAGTAACATGTTTGAACCTAACGGATTTTAGAAAACCAAAATAGGGGCTAGAGAGATTGCTCCGTGGTCAAGAGCACTTGCTGCTTTTCAAAGGGATCAAAGTTTAGAACTCATCAGTCATATGGGCCTCACAGCTGTGTGTAACTACAGCTTCAGGGATATGATATCGCTGTCTTTCTTGGGTGTCTGCTCTCACATGTGTATAGAGCCATGTTGCAAACTCATACACTCTTACACATAATTGAAAATAATTGAAATAAAATAAATAAGATCAAAATTAGCTGTATGGACATGTGGGAAGGGAGGTTTCTAAATTAGGATTTGCATATTCTTCCCATTTCCTGTTATTTCATTGCTTTTAATGAAGACTTAGCTTTGATCCCATTTTTATCTTGTATGCACACTTGTATTGGAAACAAAAGATGTCATTCATCAAAGCAATGGAAGCCAAGCCACACATCTGAACTTCCACACCACCTTACAGGTTTAGGGACCTGATGTGAATCTTATCTGAGTCTAGCACTTGTTGTGAGATCTCAGACGCCAACCTAACAATACATGTGTAACTTGAAGGGTGTTTGCATGACGAACAGTGAGCAAGTAACAGTGCTGGAATCACACTGGCGGATCGTCCAGTCTCAAAGCTGGATGACTGTACATCACAGATCTTCATACAGAGCCCCGTGGTCTTCATTATGTCAGCCTCAGGGTATTGGTCCACTGAGTTCTGAAAGTCAGACACTGTCAGGCCACCCTCTCCCCAGGTCATGATTAAACTAGAGTGAAAATCCCCTGAATACTGCATTTCTCTGTTTACTATTTCATTCATACAACCTACTTCAGTTTATACTCTACTTCTTCCGAGTCTAAACTAGTGGATAGCCGCAGCTTATTTTCTGTACTTTTTCATAATTTTGAGATCATCAAAATCTGCTCTTTGTATTTATTTATTAATTTAGGCCTACATGCATGGACTTGGTGTACAGGCTGTGCTTATGGAGTCCAGAAGAGGGCATCAGATTCCCTGGAACTGGAGTTATAGAGAGTTGTGAGCCACCATGTGGGTGCTGGGAACTGAACTCAGATTCTCTGAAAGAGCTGCCAGTGCTCTTAACCACTGGGTCATCTTTTCAGCCCTAATTCTTAGCATTTCTAACATGAAAACAGGCTGTATTTAAGGATGCTTATATAGTTGTGATAATTTTTTTTGAATCCTGTACACGATTGGATCAACGGGTTCAGTTACGGAGCCTAGCTGTGCTTTCCCATGCCAGTGTAGCTTCCTTGTCATCTGTCATAGTGGAGCAGGAATGTGCTGGAGAGGGCCATGTGGGGTGAACCTGAGTAGGTGCTAGATCCCTGGGTCTGAGGGGGTCATAAAGAAATTCACCAGTCTGTACAATAAGTGTACAAACAGTGGAGTAGAGATTCTTCTAGAATGGCAGGCAAGAGCTAGGTGTCTGCTGATCTGTGTCTTTCAGAGTTGGAGGTGTAAGGTCTGTAGGAAAAAAAAATCATTTTCACTAGGTTTTTCTGCTTGGATTCCCAAAAGGTAAACTGAATGCTGTTTTTTCCCACTGCTTTGAGCTATCCTTTAGGTAGCAGTGTATACACGTTTCATTTTCTCTATATAATTTTGTTTCTTTCTTGACTTCAAAAAGTAATAAAATGCCCTGGTCTTGTCTTCCTTCTTCTAGACTGATTTCCACTCTATTTTCTAGTTGTTGCCCTTTACCTGAGCAGGCTACAATTTTCAGCCTTTGTTCTTTGTAGTGGAGAAATAAAGAAGACAGGGGGTCACCTCTGTCCCTCTACATGCTCCTGTTGTCCCTAGCTTTGGGGTGTCTGTGGGTATTCGTATTTGTGCTTCTCTGTTCCACTTCCAGTTATGTATGAAATGTCCTCATTGTCCTCCATTCATGTATTATTTTAGGATTTTCTTAGAGCCAGTGTACTGAGATTGTCTTATTTTTATTATTTATTTATTTGTTCGTTAATTTGTTTGTTTTGTTTTTCAAGACAGGGTTTCTCTGTGTAGCCCCAGCTGTTCTAGAACTCACTCCATAGACCATGCTGGCCTCCAACTCACAGAGATCTGCCTGCCTCTGCCTTCCTAGTGCTGGGATTAAAGGCGTGCACTACCACTTGCCTAGTGAGATTGTTTCATTTTAAAGTATGATATTTCAAAAGTAAACTGGTGTGTTATTAATCTATGTTTCTGTGCATGTGATATGTATGTGAGAGTGTGGGCATACATGTCCTGGCACCCATGTGGGAGGTCAGAGAGCAGCTTCAGGTGCTGGTCCTTGCCACCCGTATTGCTTGCCATGAGGTCATTTTGTTGTTTGCTGTCATGGATGCCCCCCAGGGTGGATGTCTTGTGAGCTTCTGTGATTCTCCTCCTTTCCTCTCACCATAGGAGCACTGTGACCACCAATGTGTGATACTATGCTCAGCTTTTCTATGAATTCTGGGGACTGAAATTTAGCTTTTTACATTTGTGAGAGAAGAGCTCTCTCCACTGAGTCATCTTCCCAGCCCATAGGTGATTTGCTCTTAATGTAGTGAATGCTTCATGAGTTTCATAAGAAAATAATTATCAAAGAGTGTGTGAATCACATACATTCTGTAGGTGAGGAAAATGCCCCCACAAGAAGCCTATGCACTTTAGAGCATCTAAGACGGCTTTGTGTTTGTGCCTGAGTCGGTGTTAGCGAGGCATAGGCAGACTTCTGGGCAGCAATGGACTAGACAATTTAAACAGAAAGAAAGCATTTAGAACACAAAGTTGGCCAAATTTGGATGTTTCTAGAATGTTCTGTTCAGTTTTTCTTCATGTATTTGGGGAGCACATATAAATGAAGGCCAGATTATGAAGAGAACAGACAATGTCTTAAAATCATTTTTAAAATATATACACTTTGAATTTCTGGAGGAGTTGAATCTCTGCTGCTCTGCAAAGAAAGATCTTTGGGACCAGAGGAGGAGAGTCAGGGTCTTAAAGGATTTATGGGATACAATACTGTGTGTTGACTTTCCTTAGATTGGGCAGAGGATAAAGCAGGATAGAATCTATTTAAATAGCAGTGGGAGAAATTTAGCTTTGAGGTAGGGATTTAACAACTGGGCTAAAATCATTGCTACATGACAGGGATTTTTGCTGCTACACTGTATTTTAAAGAGAAAAGTCCCATTTTGCTCATTGGTTAGTTGGTTCATTTTCATTGTGTGTGTGTGTGTGTGCGTGCGTGTGTGTGTGCCTTCAGTTCTTTACTGTGCTTCTTATCTACAAGATGGGAAAGGGATAACCAGGATTATTTTAATTGCCACGACTTATGTATTCACAGTATCTATCTGAGAAGGACTCTGCTGAACCGAGCAGAACTTGTCTCCCTTACCAGCTCCCTGCTTGCTTGCTGGCTTAGAACTGTCATGTCTAATGTGGTGACATTAAACTGAATGCAGGGCAGCACTAGTTGGTGTTTGAAATAATACCAGGACAAAATGTTGAACCTGTTCATTTTGAATATTTGAGATTAAATAAAAATTATTTAAACCAACTTTACTCACCTACTATTTGTGTTGTGTTATAATGACTGGTGGGCGATTTAAAACCATAAGTGTGATCTGTGTTTTATTTATTGAAGACAATGGTGACCATGAAAAGGGTTATGTGACTCCTTCAGTAAAATCAAGGAGTGACTGCTTTAGGGTCACAGCTCAGATCATTGCCTACTCAGCTCTGCTGTTGAGCACTGGGGTAACCGTGGGGTATCCAGGGAGACTTTACCTTACAGCAACAGGCAGTGGCCCAGATATGATATACTGGCTGTTGTTTGCTGATCTATGCTCTAGAAGTTCTCTTTGCCGTGGAACATGTAGAAGTATCAGGAGGATCTGGATGAAGAATCTGTAACTCCTCTTTTATCTGTGTCTCAAATTTTAATTAAGTAAGTCCTTTATCTCAATTTCATATATTTTGTGTATGTTTGTATACATGTGTATATATGATGGAGTGGAAATTGGAATAGCTTGTGCCAATCCATTAGATTCTATTATTGTATAGAGACTAGTACTTGCATGTGCTGGTGAGCACCATACTTTCTAAAACAAACAAATTAACAGATTAAAAACAACCACAAAACACCCTGCAAATTAAGATTTCTGAGTGCAATCAAGTATGTGTGCGTGTGTGTGTGCACGTGTGCATGCGCGCACACACACACATACGCACACACACACACGCACAAATGAGCCCAGGTGCCCATGGAGGCCAGAGCTGGGCATAGGATCGTGGAGCTAGAGTCACAGGTGGTTGTGAAGCACCTCACATGGGTGTGGGTTCTGGGGACTTCTGAAAGAGCAGAATGTGTATCTCTGAGTATACCACTGAGCCAAGTCTCCAAACCAAAATCTACTTTTGTTTTTCGCTTTTTGTTTTCTGTTTTGTTTCATGACACACAAAAAACCAAAACAGGACAAAATAATGACACTTGAAAGTCTCACATGTAGATTTACATTAGAATATTAAGTTAAAGCTCACTGAGACAGTATTACATGTAGTTTAACACCATTTTATTTAAATATTCAGTTATTGATACTGCATTGCATTAGAAAAGGGTAGGCAGTATTTGTTTAAAGATAATTGAGTTATTTGAGAATAAAGGGCTGGAGAGATGGCTCAGTGGTTTAGAGTGCTTACTGATCTTTCAGAGGACCCGAGTGTGGTTCCCAGCATCCATGCCAGACAGCTCACAACTGCCTGCAGCTCAAGCTCCGGACATCCCCGGCCTATCTGGCATCCTTAGGTACTGCGCATACACGTGTATACATAATCACAAATACTCTATGTGTACACATATACTAAAATCTAAAAAGATAAATTCCCCATGTAGAATGATTCTTTCCACCTCTTTGATTGGCAGGGAGTCTGGGTGGTATCCCTTTTGGTAGGTGATCAAAGTATTAAATAACCTGAAAAATTTTGCGTAATTTTACAAGAAAATTCATTTTCATTAAATGTTGAAAATACTCAGCTCTATAAGTTTAGTGTTAAAATTTTCGTTTTAAGTATTTAACTTTACTTAATCCGTATTTAGAACACAGTGACTGAATGATAGCACTGCCCACCTCAGGCAGTATAGAAAAACCTCTGGTAGTGGCAATATGGGCATGGCAATTTGCTTTTTGAACAATATATGCAGCAATGGATATTTTTGACAGAAGGTAACCATTTCTCAGAGGTTCTGTAAGGTGAATAAAAGCTTCCTTAGTGAATAATGCTTTAAAAAATAACTTCTGTATGAAAAAATCCTATCTTTCATTTAGTAAGATGAATTTAGACTTTATTTTTTTTTATTCAGAAAGTTGCCTCAATCACGAGAAAAACTAGTACAGGCGATCATAGCTTTGTTTCAAAACTACCTCATAAGGTCCAGTCCCCACAGAAAGAATAAGCATGGTGAAGTGACTCCAGCTGCCGGCCTCCTGCACAGGAGCCATCCTGAATTTCCTCAGAGGACTTCAAAGCCTCACTCAAATCTAAACATTCGTCAGCCATGTAAATCGGAGTTACAAAAGGAAAAAGCGCCTATTTCATGGTGTACGGCTGGCCAGAGCCCAGCTTTGTGCTGCACGTGCCAGAGGAGGGGGTTGCCAGCCACAGAAGGGCACTGCTCCTCCCCCTGTGACAAACACAGTTAACACCAGATCCATATTAATGTTGTCAAGTTCCCTTGATGTATTTAAACAGATTTTAATTGTTTGCAGCATTCCGAGGCCCAGGATAGATAGCCTCATAGGTCTTCAAAAAAAAGCTTCCTTAATGTGTGAGCGTAAAAACCTCTCATCAAAATGAAACTTTGATACTGGCCTCAGTCACTGCCACGGGTTACTCAGCCTGCCAGCAATTTGTGTGGCAAAGTGCCATTTGAATAGCGTATTGTTGGGGGACTTACGGTCCACTTGACAAGGGCTCTTTCTTTAAATAGTACAATTTGACTCCAGCTGTTAGAGATTGCCTTTGACAGCAGCGACACAGAACGGGAGACTCACTGCTGAAAAAAAAAAATCAATATCAGCTTCTTGCTTCTAGGAAGCTGTTCTTTTCTCTTCCGTGGACCTATAACGGCTATTGAGGGTGGAGAAGTGGAAGCTTAAATATTGTTTTAAATGCAATCCACTTTGAGTTTCCAGTTAAGACTTGCCACAGACAGTAGCAAAGTAGAGTTTTAGGATACGATTTCCACGCCCTGGTTCCTTCCTGTTGAGTCACAGTTCTCGGGAGTCTCTGTCCTCTGTAGAAAAGAATTAGTGGGAAAGCAGACAGAATTCGGGGTGACGTTCCAGAGTCAGACCAATGACTTCTCGATATTTACGCGTCAATGTGTCTTCTACCTTCCCTCCGTTCTCTCTGTGTGTAGTTTTTATTTTTATTTCTTAAAATATGGATGGCAGAATCTTTAGTGGCTGTTGACAGCATTATGTTCCCAAAGCAGCCTTGCAGGGAGTAGGTTTAAAGACTTTTCTAGTACTTTTTTTTTTGAATCGTACAAGGTTGCTATGATACCTGACTGGCAGTAATAGCTGTTGAATCTTTTAATTCCGATAACTCCACCCTAGGATTCCTCTCCTTCTCTCCCTCTTTATTGGGTCTCTCTATTATTTCCTTTTTGATCGGGTATCTCTCTTATTACCAGACGTTATGTTTAACATACAGCAGAGAAAATAAAATTGTATTTGCGAGTTGAGAGAAAAAAATGTCTTAAGGTAAAATCTTGATTTTCAAGTTATGAAAACCTTTAGCTGACTATTGATCTCCCAGGATTGCAGATATAATTTGTTTAAATTATTTCTTTCTTTGACTGTATGTGATTTTGGATTTTTATTGGTATTTCCCTGAGATGTCGTAAGTCTTCATCTAAAGAGTGTTGAGTGGAATCTGGAAGAGCTGTCATTTTTAACATAGAAAATGCCAGTGTGATGTGTCCTTTCTCAAATGCCTTTTCACTGGGGTCGGTTGAAACAGCTGTGGTCTTGTTACTGGCCAACTCTGCACTTACTGAATCTTTGGCTGCAATAGCAACTGAAAATTCATAAAGCTGATGGTTCAATTGTGAACGAAGACCTTTAAGGCAGACTCAAGGTCAACGTTATTGTTTTTATAATTGCTGATAGGCAATCGTGATTTCTCCCAGAGAAGGGCTTTGCTCAGCTTTGATTTCTGTGAGTGTTATCTCTTTTGTTAATTCTCTTGAAGATTTTTCGATGAATAAATGTCTATATTACCTCTCAGTGCTCCCTGCAGCCTGGCTCTACTTCAGGACCCTTCCCCACACAGTATCCCATCAGTCCTGTTGGGAATGTGAAGCTCTGGGGTTTTTAAAATACTTTGCAACTAAATTCTCTCTAGAGTAACCAGCTAACTTATATGTGCGTGTGTTGCAGGGAGGGGGATCAATTCAGAAACATCAAGAAGAGTTAAGTGAATCAGGCATCTCATGTTTTGTTCATCTTAATCGAGAAACATCGTTAGTGAGATTTACAACATATGTCTTAAAACTTGCTTTTACTGACATGAATAACTTGATAGTCTTTTAGAGCAATGCATGCTATGATCAAGGTCATGCTGCAGTGTCATGACAGCTTAGGAACATTTCCTTCACTAATTTCTTAGTTTCTTTTTTTTCTTTTATTTTCAGTTCTAAATTGTTTTCTCTTAAAAACAAAACCAAATAAACCAAACAAAAGAACAACAACAACAACCCTCCCACACACACACCAAGAAAAAAAAACATGGCTTTCCAAGTTTTATCTGCTATTCAGCTTCATGGAGAAGCGATATCTGCTAAAGTAGAAATCCTTCAACACCACCTGCCCCTGCAGCGCCACCCCCGAGGTCAGACCTGTCCCATTTAAGTAACTTGTTTCTGGCGGCGAAGTTTCTTGAAAACATTGTCTTTGTAATGATACACATTAGCGTGTACGTCATAATGATACATACTAGTGTATATAGCAAGAGTGAGGTAAAATCATTATCTTTGTAATGACGTGAAATCATTCTCTGTGTAATGATAGCACACTAGTCTCCAGTGTGCTAATAATAAAAAAAGAAACATACAAAGAGGGGTATTTGATTTATTACTGGCATACTAAATGCGAGCTTCAAGAATAAGAAGTGACATTTATAGAAATTCGGATGTTGGGTTAACCCAAAGGCTTTAGAAGGAAAGGAAAGACAAACGAGATCCTTTTATTGAAAGCTGGCCCTGTCCCTTGTTGACTGAGCACGCCCTCCGAGCCCACTTAGGGAAACAGAACAGAGCAGTGCTGGCATCAGTGACGTGTGCCGATGCTGTCTCCAGGAGCGGAAAATGCAAACATGTTACAGGAAGCAGTCCTCCGGACAAAAACATTTATTCTTCTGGAATATTTCCTCTGAACTATTAGAACAAAATGTATTAAGCCCTTCGCTTTGTTTATTGATGCGGAGTCCGACTGCGTTTCCTCAGGAAACTGCCAGTATTCCCAATTGAGTGTTCAGGACTGAGTGTTCACAGTGGCATCCTGGAAGTGCCCTCAGTTCTCTGAAGTGACAGCTCGAGGCTAGGGAGCCATCTTCATCCTAAATGAAAACAGCCGAAGAACCTTTTCCTCCAACTACCATTATTCCTCAAGGAATGCTCCCAGGATGCCGTATGGACAGCAGAGACTTTCTTTTCTTGTGTACATAATTTTATACACAAACAGGTCTGAACACTGTATGGTTTTTGTTGATGGTGGTGGATCCTCCCCTATTGCCTTAGACATGCTTTTTCTGACGTCCTTCCCAAAGCTTATGAAACACAAAGCTCTCTTCACCTTCAATTCTATTCTTCCCTACCTCCTTAGAGGTCTCTGGTCACTATACAAAACTCGACCCTTTCCACTTCATGTTTGCTAGCAAATATTTTGTTTTCCTTTTTTCTAGCTCCTCTACTGAGCTCTGTTTTGCAACCCCCATAGTCTGGCATCGAGCATGTGGCTATGTCTGGAATACAGAGAGAAGAGCTTAGGCCCTGACTTCCTATGAGGTCATCCAGAGATTTAAATGAGATTATTACTCCATGGGTAATACAAGTGCCCAAATTTAAAGCTCATCTGAATCTAGATTGTCCACTAAATTTATGTATCATGGGTTTGTCAGCTAATCATTTTTAATCACCAAAGACTGAAGCATGGTTAATAAAAACTTAGAGAGAGAAACTGGGGTTCATCCTGGAGATCTGGAAAGCATAACAGCCAGCCAAGGCTCTTACCTTGACCTTAGTCAGAAATGGTGACCCTGCCTCCAGGAACCTCAGAATGAGACTGTGTGAGAGCTGTCGCCTCCTGTTTTATAATCCTCTCTAGGGCTGGGATTAAAGGCATGCATCGCCCGGCTTCTATGGCAAACTAGTGTGGCTACTGGGATAAAAGGTGTGTGTTACCATTAGTTGGTCTGTAAGACTGGTCAGTGGCTGGCTGTTTTGCCTTTCAGATCTTTACTTATTAAATTACAATTGAAATGCCACTACAAAAGACCTGCTTTTTCTTCAACCTATGCACCTACAGTTAAAGTAAAGTTTATGGATGATTTTAAGAAATGTCTTTAAGCCCCCAAGGCATGTTTTACCTCTTTGTGCTTTTGATTTTTGTATAAACTAAAGATTATCTTAAATAACTCTTAGAACACACATTGTATTAATTTCTGCCATGTTCAAGGATGGGATTGCCATGATAGTAGCAGAAATATCTAGTCTTCCATGTGTTTAAGATAATTTCATTCATTACCATTAGTTTTGCTTATATAATCTACCCTTCTGTTTCTAAGACAGCAGTTAGGACCAGAGACAAAAAATGGGATGAATAGCTATAGTGAGTGCCCAGATAGTGTGCAGCCCTTCCAGTTAGCTGGGCACTGGCCCACAGCTGGATACATTATGTGTGGTCTCATATTCCACATCCTTTAATTCTGGGACTAGATTTTTGTGTTTTAAAGCATTGCATTACTCCAGATTATCATAATTCTATTTGTAACCAGAGTTTTCCTTTTAGACAGGGTCTCACTAAGTAGTGCTGGCTACCCTGAAACTCGTGACATAGACCAGGATGGCTTTGAACTTACTGCTCTCCTCTTGATTCTGCCTCCCCAATCCTACGATCAGAGGTGTACACCCCATGCCAGCTTTGTAAAACACAATAATTAAAATCCACTTATCCTTCTCTAATGAATAAATTAGAAAGGACTGGGGCACTGAGTTTACATATGTCTCTAAAAGGACCATAGTAGATGGGTAACACCATGAAGTATAATAGGAGCAAGTGCCTTCATCTGCTGGCCTAATAAACTTAATAAGCTTATTCAATAATGGTAATGAAATCTAGGATATTTGACACACAGAGAACCAATGTCTCACTTTTGGTGAGACAAAAATAGCAGTTTTCTTAGACAAAAGGTGGCACGGTTAAAATGGCTTTGTTCACCAGTGAAGTTTCTAGCATCCCCTCCATTTACCTGTCTGTCAATCTCGGGCTCATTTCTCCTAGACACAGAGTTATCTAAAATAATCACTCAGACATAGCCCGAGGATTATATTGTATATCATGCGTTGTCTTCTTCCCTGGGATAATTACTTTTCAAGCCCACCCCTTAATATAAAACCCCCAAAGCTATCAGCCATCTAATCAACAGGTTTGCAATAATGCTTAGGAATGGATGTATGATAAATATGAAAGAGGTTTATTTAGGCTTCATTCCCCAAATGCGGGAACTCAAGGTAAGCCTGGAAGCCCCAAGCAGCAGCTTCTTGATTTTGGTAGTTGATTTGGAGACTGCTGTATGGCCCTCTCATCAGAGGACAGGAGGGCGAGCTGATGACACTCCGGTGCATACAGCTTTAAAGGCTTGCAAGTTTCTCTTTGGGTGGGAAAAGTTCAGAGTCTCAGGAGACTGCAGGCCTTAAAGGATTTCCTCTTCTTCATTGACTCTTAATGCCTGAGTGAGATATAGATGATGAGGCTGCTCCGTAGTTTTCAATAGGCTAATGTTCTTCCACAGGCTGGCACTGTCGACTCCAGGCCGTACACGCCTCTTCCTAACAGAGGCCATATACTTCAGATGTCCCCTTGCCTACTCAAATTCCCCCTTTGCCTACTTAAATTCTACCTGGTTAACAAACACATGCCAGCTCGCCTTTGAAGTACCAATATGCTGTGTAATTATTTGTAAGTATTTATACCACTTTCCCAAGTAGACCTTAAGTTCTGTGGTATATATGTGTTGTATACATTTCTGCAGTGAGGTAAGTAAGGCAGAAAATTTATTCTGTGGATACTCATTGACCATCTACTGTACGCCCCAAGCCCCCAGACACTAGGAATTTCAACAAGTGCCAGGACTCAGGCAACTTCCCTGTGCAAGGCAAAGAGATGGGTTGTAATTTAAAAAGAAAAGGCAGGGGGCAGAAGAGATGAATCAGTGGTTAAAGTAGTGGCTACTCTTCCAGAGGACCAAGGAATTGAGGGGTTAATATGAAGCTGGCTGGAGGCATGCAATGATGCATATGGATGTTAGAACCATATATGAAGTGCTACTGGAGTCAACCTGTGCCATAGAGGGGCCTCTGCTATCTAGAGCATGGGTCATGACAGCCATAAATCTTGATGGAGACATAGCATTTGTGTGGGGAACAAGCCTAAAAGATCAGAAACAAGCCTAAGTGTGGATCCTAAGGAGGGCGTTAAGAGAGATGTTAATACAGCCTAAGATAGTATGTGTAGCAAGGGGAGATGGAAAGTAACTGAGCTTTCTTCAGGAAAATAGAGAGGTTTAGAATCTGGACTGGGCTGTTTCATTGTACTCATTACGAGTTACTACTGAGCAGTGCTATCCAGACAAAATGCTTTGCAGTGGATCCTAGGGCTTGCTCAGTTTGCCAAACTGAAACTTTTCTGTTTGTTGACTAATAAGTTACCCCACCAGCTCCTGTTATGTTTTCACTCCTGGATTCTGTGACGGTGACTATTATGGGTTCCTTAAGTAGACCACGCAGTGTTCTTTCTGTGATTGGCTATGTTTTTTTATTATATTCATCATCATGTCCACAGGGCCTTTGTTTTGGGTTTTTTATTGTTGATTTTGTTTTGTTTCTTTGTTTTGTTATCTGGTGAAGAATTTCCTTCTAGGGCTGAATATTATTTTATCACAGCTATTTAAGATCTTTCCATCCATCCATTCATTTGCCAGTGGACATATAGTTTTCTCATCTCTGTTACTATGAATAACACTGCACTGAACATTCCCACCCCTTTGAATTCTTAACTTTATTCTCTTGGTCAGTATCTAGGTCACTAGATAATCCTAGTTTTTTTAAAATCATTTATTACTTGTGTGTGTGTGTGTGTGTGTGTGTATGTGCGCGCGCGTGCGCACACACCACAACACATGTCTGGAGATCAGAAGACAATTTGTGAGAGTTGGTTGTCTCCTTCCACCATATTGATGCCAAGTGTCCACTTCAGGTCATCAGTTGCTTGGTAAGAAGTACCTTTATCTGCTGGTCTGCCTCCGTGGTCCAGTATCAGTTTTAATTTTCAGATGAACCTGGGTTATTGTTTTCATTTGATTTTATATTGCAGAATTAATTTCCCCATGTCCTCACTGATATTCGATGTCTTTTGTTTTAGTTTTATGATATCTTCATAGGGGAGATGTGATGTCTTCATACTTTTGGTGTTCATTTTCATGATAATTTGTGCTTATTTTCTTGGCTACTGGTCAACCCTCTTTGGAGACATGTCTATTGAATTCCTTAGGCTCTTCTGAGTCTGATTTTTCAGAATTTTTTATTG
This sequence comes from Ellobius talpinus, assembly GCA_001685095.1. Lineage (NCBI taxonomy): Eukaryota > Metazoa > Chordata > Mammalia > Rodentia > Cricetidae > Ellobius > Ellobius talpinus. Next base: position 40,948 of record LOJH01000089.1, on the reverse strand, counting down.
AGTTGTAAGAGTTCTAGACTTCTAAAGGCAGCTTTTATCTGTGGTGGAAAATATTATTCCGAGCATAGGTGTAGTTGTAAGACCATAGTCATGAACACATACCCCTCACCCAGATCAATGGGGCTTCATTTCTTACTTTACCTTGTTAATGTGGCTTTGTTAGAAAACAAAGCAAAACATTGGTGGGTACATTTAAATAAAACCCCTGTTCATGTAGGATAAGCCAGTGATTAGAAAACTTTTTCCCTAGTGAGATCCTAAGTGCTCTTGCCTTTGTGGATTGGCTTGTCTCTGTGGCAACCTCCAATTCTGCATCTATAATGCAAAAACCAGCAGTAAATGACTTCTGTGTGAAGGAGCAGTGCTGTGTTTTAGTAAAACTTTATTTACAACACGAGGAGGCAACGATGATTTGAATATCAGATAATGGTTCTGACCCTTCAATCGGGCTCTAAATAAGTACAACGTGCTGCATGTGGAGGCTGGGCTTTCTTGTCATTTCCCTTCTGCTTAAGCTTACAGGTTACAGAAAGGCTTTAGGAAACAGTTACTAGATAGGTGAGATGTTTCCACAGGATCTCCTTCCCCCTTAACTTTATGTGTATGAGTGTTTGCCTGCATGTCTGTCTGTCTGTGCACCTTGTGTGTGCAGTGTCATCAGAGGCCAGAAGAGGATATCTGGTCCCTTGGAACTACGGTTATAGACAGTTGTGAGCCACCATGTGGGTGCTAGGAACTGAACCTGGGTCCTCTGCAAAAGCAAAAAAAAAAACTCCTAACCACTGAGCAATCTCTCTAGCACCTACAGAATCTTTTTAAAAGGACTTCTGTCCTCAAGCACTTAATATACTTTGTTTTCTGTTACATATTGTTTTAGTTGATGACACTTACTGTACTGATTTCAGTTTAGCCAGCTTTTTATCGAATTAAAATGATCAGAATATCTGGTGCCCACATGGAGACATATCTTCCAAACATATAAATATTGTGGCTAAAAATTCCTTGTTTAAAGATTTTAAAAAAACTTTGTTTTTTATATGTGGATGCCTATGTAAATGCATGCCACACATGTGAAGATGCCCTGGAAGCCAGCAGAGGGCATCAGATCACCTAGAATTGGAGTGATAGGTAGTTGTGTGCTGCCTGATGTGGGTGCTGGGAATTGCAAGCAGGTACCCCCCACTAGTCGAACCTGTGCTTAAAAGTTGGGCCATCTCTCCAGCACCAGTTCGTTATTTAAATACACACGAGTTGCTCCAAAGGGAAGGAGTGCTTAATAAATTTTGTCCCTTGTTCTATGTAATGGCAAACCACTTTTGGCTGGCTTGTTTTTCCTCTAAACTTACACCTTTCCTGGTCTTTGGGTCAATAATCAACTTACTGGGATGGCGTTTATCAAGTGTTAGTGTGTTGTCACTGACTGGAGTGTCATGGTTGAAAGTGAAGGTGTTTGGAGTGAGACACATCAGCATGCCCATAGCACATACCTTTTAATTAGTGTTCATCCCTAGAGGCCAAGTTCCCAGTAATTTAGCAACACACACTTGTCATCTTAATTGACAATTACTTACTGAGTAAGAGGTAAAAAGAAATCAAAGGAAATGGTTGTTGTTTAAGAAAAAGGCCTGAGATGAGCATCTATTTTGCCACTTAAGATTGAGCTTCTTAATAAAAGTGCTTTTGAATTTGATATTCTTTTCTATTAGTGCCATTTATTTTATTAAAAGATACAGGACAAACCAGAGCTGAGTTATAAAGTATCTATTCAAGCACTTGTGGGAAGAGTGGTTTTGGATTTTCTGGTAATTTTTGAAGAAAGCACACAGTATTCTCTCTTGTGTGTGCTCAAGAGCACCCTGGCTTCTCATTTCCACTAGGACTCCTCAGTGCTGGATTGATTCAATAAAAGGCTGTGTGACTTTGAATTTGTCGCCAGGCCTCTCTCAGCTGTCTTATGTCTGTCTTTTCATCCATCCATTGATACTAAATTGTTTAAGAGCCCCGGCCTTATTAGCTAAAACAACCAACATTTAAGCCTCGTTTGTTGTTGGCATTGCTCTTCCCTTTACTCATTATACTGATACTAGGCTTAGAGAGCTGCAGGAGCCATTGGCTGGGGAAGAAAGATATAAGACATTCCAGTGACCAGGATGATAGTTCTTTCTGAGATTCTATCTGTCCAATTCAAGAGCCTTTCCCTCCAGAGGAGCATTGCCTCATAAAACCATACTGAAACCATACTAGCTGTTTGCTTTTTAGATTCTGCTCTACGATACTGAAACTTGAGAGCTAGTTATTGGCTTCTCTCTCATTCCAGACACTGAGGACGCTTGGGATTTTGATCGTGTTTTGGTTTCTCTGTGGGGAGAAGTGGATTTGTCTCATGGTCTTTTCTTTAGTTTGGCAATTCCCTGAAATGAGCCCGGACTTCCCATCTGACCTCTTGGCGATTTTGTTTCTTGTCTTCCTTCTCTTCCCTTCTATAACTCTCCCTTAACTTGGTCTTCAAAGGTTGTGGAAAAATGTCAAGCAATTTTTGCCTTTCAATCAACCAAGGATGGAGACTGGGATGTAGATCAGTAGTAGAGCACTTTCCTAGCGTGCATGGAGTGTTAGGTTCTATCTCCAGCCTGATAAAAAAATAAATGCATCAAAATAAGTCAATTGAAAATGAGTGTGTATTATTTCTTATTTACTGTGACTATATTTACTTATGTTAATAGGTTTAGTTGACTACTGAGGTAATATTTTAGAGATTGCACAATAGGACAGTGGTGGCATGAATTTTAGAAATATAAAATGTAGAAATGAAACATTTTTAATTATTCAGTAGTAGTCTTTCTGTGATATTCTTTGTGTTGGGCCCTTGGTTCATTTTTTTTATTTACTACACAAATCTGAAATGCTTAATGACTGAAACAAAACTTCAACCTGCAAGTTGAATTTAATTTTATTTTTATGTGTATGGGTATCGGGCCTGTGTGCGCCTGGTCTTTCAGAGGCCAGAAGAGGGCATCATGTCTCCTGGAACCGGAGATACAGATGGTTGTTAGTGGCCATGCAAGTGCTGGGAATTGAGCCCAGATCTTCGGCAAGAGCAAGAACAGCCAGTGTCCCTAAACCCTGAGCTATCTCTCTAGACCCATTAGCCTGAAAGTTTAAAAGAAATTATTTTTTTCAGTTATTAAAATTATTTAGACAGAGTTAGGATTACATACAAAATTAAGTTATTTGTATGTGTGCACATACATACGTGCATATGGAAATGAAAGGCTAACTTGGAGTAACCGTATTGCTCACCCACTCCCTTTCTGGAGACAGGATCCCTGAACCTGAAGCTTTGGCTAGACTGACTGGATTTTCATAGGCTTTGGCTGGATTCATTAGCCAGCAAGCATCTGGGTTCTGCCTGTCTCTGCCCCTCCCCAACTCGTGGATAACATGCCCATACCACCACACTTTGTTCTTATGTGGGTGCTGGGAATGCAAACTCGGGTCTTTGTGTTTGTGTTGGAAGCTCTTTATGCAAGGAGACAGGAGGTATCTCCCCAGCCCTGCAGTCACATTTTATGAGTGACACAGAAACATTCATTATTTTCCGTAAGTAAATTAATGGTCTTACACATCTGAGTTTGGTGGGAATGCATCCAGGTTGGCCGAGACAGTCATGGCTCATGGCTGTGGTACCAATGCGGTTATTAATAGCCCCCTATTTCACTCCATAAAAGTAGTCTGATCTGAACAATAAATAACACACTCATTTTATTTAAAGGAGACAGCCCTTGAGTGAAGAAAAATATATCATAGGCTACTTGAGGTTAAACTATCAATTTTAAAATATTCAAATAACTGTGGTGGTAAACTTGCATGAATATGCCAAAAAGTTACAATAAAGAGAATATTAGTTTTCCTCTTACATTCTGAGAAGCAAAAATACTAGAGTCACCTTTGAGAAATTCAGTGATACAATAAAAGAAAAATTATGCATGAGGCAATTTAAAATGTTCATCTTTCATTCAACATGGTTAGTTACTATGGAGTGACTTCCTCTGTCAGTCATTGATAAAAAGCAATAAGCATAGAAAAAGTGCTCTACATTCCAAAATCGGTTGTTATATTAATTAGAAACACAGTCAACTCACCAAGCATCTTACAGAATTCTAACATACCTCAAACTTAAATTATAAAGCTGACAATTTAAAAAGAAACAAGCAGTCTCTTCTATTAGGGTGAAATTAAAGACTTTAAAACTGCAGGTTTTGTAGAACGGGCTCATAAACCAGTTTGAAGCCTGAGACACAATTTCATTTATCTTTATATTCTAAGCTTTATAGTGTCGCAGAAAGTGTCCATCTGTTCAGCTGAGATTGCTGCAATAGCGAGTGGTCAGGAAGACTTAGTAGAAAAAGGTCAAAGGGGCCTCTTGACCCTGTCGAACGTGCCAAGGCAATTGGAGTATCGGAGCCGATACCCAGTGAGATACAGTTGGCTGAATCAGGCTGTCTTTTAATTGGTAATGATAGTGAGACCACACAGGGAAGTCATTGGCGAAAGAAAACAAAAAGTGTCCAATATAGTAATTTATTACCAGGCAGTGGGTCTCGAGTGCTGGGTTGACTTACCCCTGCAGTGGCGAGAGCAAGGAAAAACCTACGCCAGCACTTAGCTGAAAATGGATGCCCCGCTGGTTCGTGGGATGCACGGTGGCCCGGTGATTGCCCATGCCATTAGTTTGATAATACTGTCTCTGCTGTGAGCTCAGTTTGCCAAACTCTCCTGTGCATCAGCCTCAGAATGAAGCCTTTCTCTTTTGTCTACTGTTTGCACTGCCGGTCAGGCCACCCTCCACCTGACCAGATGGACTCAGATGATTTTATCGCCAACAGCTACATCCAGTATCCTAGGGCTCCGATAGTTTCAAAGAATGGCTGACACTTTCATTTGCACCTTATTGTTTGAGTGACACATTGATGGTGTTCATTGCTATTGGCCCAACGACTGTTCCCGGATTTCATCTTTGCACGACAGGACATTTTCATCAGCAGCATATACCATCCCCACAACCCCCCCCCAAGGTGTCCTGTGAACTCAGCTTGTTTGTATGGAACACTTAAGTGTATTTGGTTCAGGAAGTGCAAAGCCCTTTGCTGATCTAATCTAGTAATTAATTAAAAAAAACCCTTTAAAAGTGGTACCAGTTTCTGGCAGTAAAATAGTAAAATTTTCGAGGAGAAATATAAACAATTTCCTTTGAACAGCTAAAATTTTAAATAAAAATGCCTTTATTTTTATGTTTATTTATTTGTATGACTATTTTACCTACATGGGTGTCTGTGTACCATGTGTGTGCCTGCAGAGAACTGGAGTGATAGACAGTTGTGAGCCACGATGTGCATGTTGGAAATCAAACTCAGGCCTGCTGCAGAAGCAATGCACACTCTTAACCATTGAGCCATCTCTTAAGCCCCTGTAAAAATGTCTTAAGTTGAACACCGTGGTACCCAGAATGAACACTAAAGAGAATTTCTGAACTTCAAGCACAGGCATGGTCAAATAAACCTTATTTTAAATTCGCAATGCTAAATGTGAGATGCACCGTCGTGCCTTCAGCTTGTGTTTGTGCATGGTAAAATAACCGCACTGCTACGAGCAACTTAAAATAGATAAGCATAAACGCTGGGGACTTCCTCAAAGCCTTGTGCTGCAGTAAGGACCACTTCCCTTCATTGTTGGCAATACCCTACTTTCCTCAAATCATAACATAATTTATCCAAAAGATAATTATATCAACTCACTATTAAATTAGCACTTAGGATTATACCCCAAACTTAAATTTGGCTTTGATTTTACAATTGTATATGAATGTTTACAACTGTGTACATTTTCAGTGGTGCAAATCTCTGTTCATGCATTTATTTTGCATATGTAAATTAAATTCTGTGTTATGTGATTCTCCATGGAAGGGTCATTGCAGTTAAATGTTGACATTTTAAGTCTGATCCTGGAAACTGATGAATTGTTGAAAAAAACATTGTATTTTCTCTTTCTAGATATAAATACACACAAACACACATGCGCATGTACACATGCAAACATGCATGCACACATGCACATACACATGCATAAACACAAATGCATTTAGCTTTTAACTTAAGCAAACAATAACATCCCAATTAGGATTACTACTGGTCTGATGAAACACCATGATCAAATGCCAGTTGGGGAGGAAAGTGTTTATGTGACTTATACATCCACATTGTAGTGTGTCACTGAAGAAAGTCAGGACAGGAACGAACGCAAGCAGGGCTAGAACCTAGAGGCAAGAGCTGATACAAAGGCTATGAAAGAGTACTGAGAACCCAGGACCACCTGCCCAGGGGTGGCACCACCTGCCATGGCTTGGGCCTCCCCCATCAACCATTAACTAAAATGATGCCCTATTGGCTTGCCTACAGACTGATCTTATAGAGGCATTTTCTCATGAGGCTCCCTCCATACAGATAACTCCAGCTTTCTTAGGGTAGACATACATAAGCCAAAAGGTAGAAAGATCCAGACCGAATGTAGCCTTTCACCAGCAGAATGATGGCGAAGCATGAATGCAGGTGGGACCAGGCTCTCAACATCGCATGGGTCACCACAAAGTGGTGATGAGTTTGATAGGAAGTGTGCCCCAGCTAGGATCCATCAGTTTTAGAGACGGTGGTGCTGTAGGCTTAGGAAACAACATGGATCTGAGTTTTCTAGGCTAATTGCAGCATCTTTGTGAGGGAAGATGAATGAAGGCATTTCAGAGAGGAAAAGAAAATCTCACATAGGCTTTCTGTGCCTTGAGAGGGATTGCTCAGCTTGCTTAGTAAAAGTCTGCTTGGTAAACATTTAGTTGCTATTAGTACACAAATTCATTAGGCAATTTATTAATTGATTTGCTATTGGAATAGAGACCAGGCACTCATTATACCCTGTGTCATTAATCTTTATAAACTAAGGCATTCTGTAGCCAATATCTGTATCAAATCCATATTTTTAGAACAAATGATTCCAAAGTGAAAACTGCATGGCATTGTTTTAATGTTAGATAAATGTTCATTTCTTACTATATATATTTTTTTAGGAATTCCTCTTAAGTTGTGTTTGATAGCTTAGAGTCTGATAAAAATAAAAAGGCCCCGAAGCCTGCAAAGGGGGCACCTGGTCATCAGGAGCTTTCCTCATGTCAGCACAATGATTAGTCTTAGGAAGAGGGCGGAGAGAGGGGAGCCAGCATGAGCCCCTTCATCAGCTACTGGAAATGCGTGTTTTAAGGGAGGTAGCTGAGTTCCCAGAACCAGGTGGATCCCAGTGGTACAAAGACTTCGGAGACAAGGTGAGACAGGTAAAACAGCATCTGAACTGCACTTGCCATGAAATTTTTATGTGATTATGTGTATTAAATCAGTTAAAGCCTTGATGTAGTTGAGGGGGTGGGGTTGCCATAGGCTCTCTTTTTCCTGGATATCATGTCAGTAACATGTACATTAAGTCGACTCTTCAGGTATGGTTTCTATGTCATTTAAGACTTTCCAAAATACAGTGTAGCAGTATTGGTTTTCATACATCACTAATGGACCAAGGCTGAATTTTAGGAGTGAGTGCTTGACAGAATAGAGAGAACCCTGTCATTTATGGAGAGGAAAAAAGCAACAACAAAACCTTGCTAGTGCTTTAGATCTCAGCACTGGGCTCACCTCTGCTATTAGGCTGTGGATATGATGCTTTCAAGGGTACAAGATGGAAATTTGCGGGGTGGGGGGGTGTTTGTTTCCTTTCATGTGGAATTCAGACTGTGTTGTAGATGCTAGTTCTGATTGGTAAAATTTAGATTAAAATAGTTCTTTAGATTAGAATAGCAATTTTTTTGGCCAGGACAGAGAGCTGGCTCAGATGTTAAGAGAGCCCTGGTTGCTCTCACAGAGGGCCCAGGGTCTGTACTGGTACTCCTAGCTCCTGTACTGGTAGCACAGGACTGTCTGTAGCTCCAGTTCCAGGGGATATGATGCCTTCTCTTGGCTTTGTGGGTGCTGCATTTACACAGCACATAATTACATGCAGTGTGATAATACACATCTATAATCTCAGCACATGGGCAGTGGAAGCAAGAGGATGGCAAACTGAAAACCAGCCTTCCCTCGCTGTATGTTGAGACAGCACACAGCCAAATATATATAAACAAAACTTGGAGGATCTTCCACCTATAAATGTTATTTTAGTTTTTTCTTTAGGCAAATCTTTGATGGGAGAAGCCTCTTGAAGTCAAGAATATTATGCAGACATTACTAGTTTATACAGTATTCTCATACTAAGTCCTTTTTTAGGAGTCAGTATTTTTTAATTTGCCTGGTATGATTACAAATTAGCATCCATTTAATAATTAAAGGTGGATGGTAGGTAATTCCATAACAGAAGTAGAAAAAACCCAAGTTATCTACAATATTTGAATCGAATGATTTTAAAGCAGTAATTATCAACTCCAATTAAAATTACACCACCTCAGCATTCTATTGCTATTTAGATTTTTACATAGTTTTACCAAATATCAATATTTAATAAAAGAACTAAGTGCAGAAAAACAAGCTACCTCTATTCCTCAAATATTGTAATAGTGGGCATTCTCCTAAATGAATAATGAACCAAAAATTCTAATGTTAAAAATGTTAAGCAAAGTAATTGAATAAAAACTCCTATGAAAATATTACCAATTTGAAAATATAACACTCAGTATAAATATGTGCAAATAGAGGAGATAAAAATATAATAGATAAGTATGTAATAGGCCCATAAAAACTATATTTAAAATACTACCACAAACAGAAAAGCTATTGATTTAATGAAAACATGTACTCCCAGAAGGAAAGCACAGTATTTTAAAGATGTTCATACTCTCAAATACATATATTTATTTCTTTTTAAAGATTTATGTTTATTTTACGTGTATGAGTGTTTACCTGCATGTATGCATGTATATATGTATGTATGCATATCTGTCATTTGCATGCAGTGCCTACAGAGGCAAAAGGGCATCAGACCCACTAGCGCTGGAATTACAGACAATGTAAGCTGTAATGTGTGTCCTGAGAACTAAACCCCAGGTCCTCTGGAAGGCCAGCCAGTGCTCTTAACCACTAAGCTTCATTTCTGTGTCTTTAATACTGAAAATTTTCAAACTCTCATTGGTTGAATTTTAGATACTTAGAAAGTGTATTATAAAATTATAAGAAAGATAGATATAGGAATTGAGCCAAGAAGAATGCAAACATAGCAGAATGGCAGACGAGAATCCTTCTATCTTTCTCCCCATCCATCCATCCCGAAGCATGTTACGTATAACAAGAGCAGATAGCTAGACAAATGGAATAGAATAAGAAAAGAACTCAATAAGTAAGTCATAGATTGTTCTTTGAAAAATATGTCACATAAAGTTTATGTATAACTCATTGTCATTTTATGTAAGCTATAAAAATCATTTACCTACCTTCCACAAAAATATACTCAGAATCCTATAGGTTTCCCACATATGTTTCTAGAAAAGTATAAAATGTGGTAAAAATTTTAGTCATTGTGCTTGCTGTAAAGGGCTTGAGAGTACCTTGAGGAGGTACATTAAAATGGTTGTTTTTGTGTTTAAAACCATTTTGAATATATAATTGAACCTGTGTGCAATTTAAAATCTTAATAGAAAACTGGGAACATCTAAGTAAAATATCCAATATGTTACTATCATATCAATAAATTATTGCTTACAGTTGCTAAATAAATAAAAAAATGAAAAACTATTTAAAGATTGTCATTTGGGTCACAAGAAAAATACGGTGGTATGACAGTTTGCTGGTCAGCTTGACACAGTCTAGAGTCACCTGGGGAGGAGTGTCTCATGAGCACTGTCTACGTTTGGTTTGCCTGTGGACATATATTGCCTTAAGTTAATTGAAGTGGGAAGACTCAGCCCACAAAGGGCAACACTTTTCCTAGGCAGGAGATCCCAAACTATATAAGAGTAGAGAAATGGAGCTTAGCACAAGCAAGTGTGTAGCATGCTTTCTCAGACCGTCAGTCCCCAAATCACAACACAGAGAGTTAGTATTAGTTATGAATGCTCACCCTCATCTTATGCTGGTACACGAGCTCTTATAACTTAATTTAGCCTGTTTTTCTTTATCTACATTTTGCCTCGGGGCTTTTTTCATTTCATTCTGTACGCCCTACTCCGTGTCTGTAGGTCTGACAGCTGCCTGCCTGGTCCCAGGCATCTCCTTCTCTTTCTGTCTCATTCTCCTCATTTTCCTCTCCCTTCTCTTCCTATTTATTCTCTCTGCCCACCAGCCCTGGTGCCTAGCTATTGACTGTTCAGCTTTTTATTAGACCAAGGAGGTGCTTTAGGCAGGCACGACAACATTTCTTTACAACATTAAACAAATGCAGCATAAACAAATGTAACACACCTTTACATAGTTAAAGTAATATTCCATAACATTTCCCCCTTTTGTGTAAATAAAAAAGAAGGGTTTTAGCTTTAACATAGCGAAACTATATACAATAAGAACAGTTATCAAGTAAGATTTACATTAACATTATTTTTATTTGGAAAATTTGGAGAAATAACTCTATTATCTATCCTATCTTGATGAGTCCAAAGCTCTGTACCGAATTTACCTTCTACTATAACCAAGAAAAACTGTAATTATCTAGTCTTCAATTCCATCAAAGACCTTGGAAAGATATAACATTGCCTGAGAGAAGATGGATGCTATGAAGTAGTCCCACCCCAGCTCAGAATTGAGTATAATAAAGGGTTTTTTAATTCAGGGGTAGACTCACAGATCACAGTCCTCTGCATGAATAGGGAACAGGAATCGAATCCAGCAGCCAAGAGGGAATGTGCAAGCTTTATGACTGTATTTAGAATATAAGAGGCCACACCCAAGTGGGCTGGTATCTTAAAGACTATTGGCTAAAGGAATTCCCACAGCATCTGAGTAAACAGGAAGTGCACTGCAAGCAGTTTCCAAAACTATGAAAACAATGGAGACATCTGGCTGCCTGGACCCAAGGTTCCTCGGCAATGTTGAGGCATCCGTCTTCAGCCTACAGGCCTAGAATATCTGGCAGACTTTTCTGTGAAGCAGGAATTTTGAAGGACTGTCACTCATTGTTGTGATAAAGTTTAGCAGGCATTTTCCTTTGTATCCTGCATGTCCAGTTTGTACATCATGCTGTCAGTAGTCAAGGCAAGAACAGTTTCTTGCCCAAATAGTTCGATTTGCCATAATGAAAGCAAACTCCATATAGAAGTTCTCCAGTGCCTATCATTCTTTAATGAAGTAGATTGGTGCTGCCAGGAGCAGACATCTCTCACTGTCATGAAAAACCTTAGGTTATTAAATGCCTTAAATGCCCTATTCTGTTTGTCTTTGAAAAGCACCTATTTATCCAAAATGCATCTGTTTAATCTTGAAAACATACCTAATATGACTACAAGTTTGATTATTATAGATGACTAGCTACTAATTTGTACTTCTTAATTATACATTACATTTTTAAATAGATGCATAAGCATAATACCCCAAACAAAAGTAGAAACATATATACAGTATAATAGAAATAACTTTAAGTTTATATCAATATGCCAAAATCCATGCCAATGAAAAATATTTTAGATTAATGGTTGTCTTTTTATCCTATATTCCTATATCTCCTAAATGATGACAAACATCCATAACCCACTGCATGACCAAAACCACCTACTCCATAATGTAGGCATTGTGTTCTCTAGACTGTTTCCTGTTGTCCAAAGGTGGAGGCATCTTTGGGGGACCCTGAGAAAATTGAGATAATGCTCAAGTCCTGGGAAAACTCATTGTAACATCTGTTGTCCAGTCTCAGAACTATCACCATGCAGAGTGATCAGTATATGTGTCACCTGTCTTGTAGGTTTTCTTGATTTATTTCTTCATGTTCAAGATTTTCAGGACGTCTCCCCCAGTCAACCCTGATCTCTATTCACCGTGAAGGAATCTACATTCTTTTGTTTCCTGTATAAACAAAAGTATAACTTCTTTTCCAACATAATACATTTTCTGACTTTCACTTTAAAGTTTAGGCATCCCTAAAGTGTCTACCCTGGTTTAATTCAGCATTCCCTTTTACAACCCAATGTCTCTCAGCAGCTGTCATTGTTTGCTCATTAACATTCAAAAAATTCAGTCAGCACAACACCATACAGGATCCAGACTCCCTGTGTATTTCCCATCTTTACGTGGCATGTTCTTTTTATATTACTTTCCTCTGTCCTTAAAGACTTATTATTTATAAACAATTTACTTTTTTATGACTGTCTATAGACATTTTGTTTTCTTTCTTGAGCCTATGATCAGTTTTAAATGCACTGTAATCTGTTTAAAGGTTTTTTCCTGCTGGACATGTCTTTACTGTGTGTCTCTAGCCTTTTCTGACCACATGAGCCAAACCTTAAACTGCTAAGAGACTTTGCATTGGTGGTTGGCTCTGAACAGATCAGATCCATGAAAGCCAAGCTTTATGGCCAGGGTCCTGCCTGAGAGCTGCATTCAGCCGCCCTAGCTCTAGGAAATTGGTATTCACACTGTGACAGACATTTCTCTGTAGCTTGTTTCTACTTAGCACACCAGTTATTTACGTGCTCTGATGTACAGCAGAGCCTCTTAAAGGAGCCATATCTGTTTTCTTTTCAGCTTTCACAGACCCTATGTGGAGATTCAAGCCCTATGTTGGAATGCTAAATGTGGCAGGCTTTTTCAGGCCACCAGCTCCCAAATCATGGCACAGAGACTTGCTAGTTAAGAATGTTCAGCCTTGTCTTATGCTTGTACCACTAGCTCTTATAACTTAATTTGATCTTTTTCTCTTCATCTACCTTTTTTTAACCTTTCTTTCATTCTCTATATCCTATTCCATGTCTGGCTGACCCCAGACATCTCCCTCATTCTCCTCTCCCTTGTCTCTCCTCCTTTTAATTCTTTCTGCCTGCTAGCTCTTCCTATCCCTCTACTGCCTAGATATTGGTTGTTCAGTTTTTTATTAGACCAATAAGGTATCTTAGGGAGGCAAAGCAACACATCATTAAACAAATGCAGCATAAACAAATGTCACACACCTTTACATAGTTAAAGTAGTATTCCGTAACACAAGTGAGCATGTGCACATTCATTTTCTCGGCTCTTACCTCTGGCTGTGATGTGACTAGCTATTTGAAATAGCTGCCTCAATTTTTCCACAGTGATGGACTGTGACCTGAAATTGTAAGCAGAAACATACCTTTTCTCCACTAAGGTTTTTATCTCAGTGTCGGGGTTTTTATCCCAGTAGCAGAAATGAAGCTAAGATAGTTATTAAATGCTTCTCACTGAAACTCACCCATGCACATTTCCTACTTCTGTAATAGTGACTACAAAATGCTGGGTGAATAGTTGCCCCTGCACACCTGCGTTTGCCAAGTATGTGTTGGGGCAGGCTTGCTGCAGCTGTCTAACAATTTCCCTTCACTTTAAGGTATCTCTGTCCCATCGTTCTGAGATTCCACTTCAAAGAATTTTTAATTACCCAGAACACATTGAGTTGCTTTAGGTGCGTGTATAGAAGGGTTACGAAACACATATTTCTTGTAGTCTGTGGACATAGCTTAATCAAAATCTTTTGCCTTCTCCAATTCCAAATTCACGACCAGAAAATTTCCAAGAGAGATACTGTATTCAGGGGTACAAGCACCAGGAGTGAGAACTTTCTGAGTGAGGCGCCGGGTGCACAAGAGCCCGCGGGCCCAGGGCTGATCTTGGCAGAGTGACTTTTGACTGAACTGTAATTAGAGCTTAAATGGGCTTAAATAGGTTTGGAGACATTTGTTTCTCACTTAGGAGTCAGTTTCTTAAGTGAATTTCTCTGATCAGATGTATGTTAGACATGGGCTTAAGGGAACTACAAGAACGGGCTTAATGGCTGGATTTTAAGTCACCAACAATAACAGCATACTTAGCGGGCGCTGTAGCAGTGGTCTTCTGTCTGATTTGTTATTTACTGTGCTTTACCTTATGTTCTAATTTTGTGCCTGCATGAGTAGGGGAGAGTGAGGAGGTATTTATTTGTGGGTCATAGTGTGTATGTGTGCGGAGATAAATGGCTTAAAGCTTGTCTCCTATGAGACCTTACTTACACTTGTTCCTTTTTATGGCCTGAGATAGGAGCCTTTAGCTAATTAATCTGTGTAGTTCTTTATCAGCCCAAACTCCTAATCTTTGCTGATCTGTCTTTTAACTTTTGTTCTTACGCTTCTGTTCCTGCGCTTTTCTGGGCGGTGTATGTTGTGTTAGCCTGCGTTCCTTTAGGTGACAAAATGCCCGAGACGCATCGTTTATCAGAAGAGAAGGTGTATTTTGGTGACTGGTTTCAGGTCAGTTGGCTCTGCTGATTTCAGGCCTTTGGTAAAATACAGTTGGTGGGGGACGGTGTTGCTTGTGGTAGAGCTAACTTGGACAGCCAGGAAGCAAAGAGACAGAAAAGCGAGGATCAGAGTCACAGTATTCTGTTTCAGAGGACACTCCCAGCAATCTCACCTCAGCTGCTGCAGGGCCCTCCAGCCTGTACAATAAATTTAGGATCATGCACTGTCACAGGGCCTTTGGGGGCACTTGAAGCTCAAACCACAGCATGCCAGGCCTTATCAATTAGCTCTACTTCTGTTTGTTTTGAAAAGAAGTTATCGTTCAGCGTAATAAAGCAGAGAATTTTGTAAACATTTCAAAAATAGATAAAAGGAGATGATGGTAAATCCATATCTTCATAATTGGGATTTTATTTTTCAAAGCCCAGTCATCCCCGTCAACAATACCTGCAGACCCCTTGCCATGACATCATATGTTTGGTGCATCCTTGCTTTAGCTACCACTTGACAGTTCTTTAGGAATACAGACCTAATGTATTTAGACAATGGCTATTTAGGCCACAGCCTATTGCGTAGCTTACAGACATTAAAAAAATTGTACTGTACATTGTTTTTATATGACTCTCTGTATCTTTGAAATTGTCTTGAGGGCTAAATTAGCTTTAAATAATTTCAATATTAGTTGGCATATAATATTCTCGAGACTTTAACATACAACACCAGCTGCTTTCCAGGCAGCAGACACCATGTATGTTGGCTTTGTGATATATAATACGCTCATTTTCTCTATGAAAACTGACTTTTAAAAATATTGATATTGAAAACCCAACTTCTGTCAAATTTTAGGCTAATATTCTAAACATTAGTCCTACTAGATTCTCCAAAAATAATAGACAAAATATTTTTTAATCTCTGAAAAGAATACATAGCTGAATTATCAAGAAACTTAAGGATGTTCTGAGATGCCAAAATCAAAATGGGAATACACAGTAAATTATGAAGAAGGCTAAAAGGTGGTTGTGTCCCTGGGAATTTAGGTTAGCTTTAACCTCTCCATGGGTGATTAAAAAGAGTGTACCAATAGGGCGGTGAAGAGATGTTGGTAATAGCCCAAGTCCGTCATTCCTGAGACACTGCACACTCAGTGAAAATGTGAACCAAGGCTTAGGATGTGTTCCACAAAGCAACAAGAAAATGCGACTCTATACCTCTGTTGAGCTCCACCTTAGATGATGGGGGAACATAGTTTTGACAGAGAACTAAACACCATGATATAGGATCTAGAATTCATAATATATGCAAGGAATGAAAAGCATTTAACTAAACATTTTACTTTAAAAGTGTTTTGTGGGTGACAACCCAACATGTGAGGCAGGCACAAACTAAATTTTTCTCTGGGAGAATGTGCCCTTACCCTGTGTCTCAAGGGGCTCTCCCAACAATATCTCTGATAAACAGTTACATGCAGTCAGATTCGCACAGAGAACCAGGAAATCACAGGCAGAACTCAAAAGCAGAGCCACATATAAAATAAGCATGTTTTGTGGGGAAAAAAGTAAAAATACAAACTTACAACCCAGTTGAGAAGGAATCAACTGAAATATGGAAAAAATACTGTACACATCAGGATGTTCATGACAAATGGGTCTTTAAAGAAAAAGCAGACAGATGGAGTGACACTTGACGAGCAGCCGACTTCTCCGCTGCAAGCAAGGAAGGCAGGAACTGCAGAATAACACCAGCAAAATGCGGTGAGACAGTCTAAAAGAGTGTGCTCAGCAGAACCGTCTCTCAAGGAAAACATTATCCTGTCGGGAGGCTAAAACAAACTTAAAAGTTGATTCTCTAAGCAACGTATCAACATTGAGAAACTTTTAGCAAGTGATAAAAAAAAAAGAAGGAACAAAAATAAAGGCAAAAGGACCCACAGTACTGTGAAGGCCAGCACATGGTAATCAGATGAAAGAAAGATGTCAATTCGAACGTTTATTAAAAAACTATTAAAAGATGTTCATTGTTATCTAAATAAGTGAGAAACATGCATTGGAACTTGACATGTGCTTTCTGATTTATAGGAAACCTTTGAATGTCAAAGGGGTGACCAAAGTAAGGTGACCTACTTGATTAGATGTTGTCCTTGTTTTTAGTGTTATTACACAATTTTGTGTCCAGTGGTGATAAATACATCGATTGATGTCCCAAGTAATTAGACCAGTGAGCAGCAGGGAAATTCACAGCAGTCACTGGACTGGTTGAACACACTGGGATAGAAGAACATGAAAGCCTTTAGATGCTGCAGCTCAGATCTATGAGTAAAAACTAAAACGTTATTAAATTTTGAAAGTCATAAAAGTTGTCAATTTTGAAAAAATTGTAGATAATTATTTTATTTTCTCAGAAAAGGTAACATTTTTATAATGAGAAATGGGGAAAGTATAATTTTCAATGTGTTTTCTGAATTTGAGACTATTGAACTGGCATAATCCTGACTTTCACGGGAACATGAATTTTCCCATTTCCATTGATTTGCCCTGTTTTGCTGAATTTAATAGCTATGGCACACACATTTGTCAGTGACTCTTAATAGGTCACTTGAAGATACACATTGAAGTTATTAAGTGGAAGCAAAGGAATCATAAACTTGAGACCTTAGCTCTAGTGGACAGTCCTAATATCAAGGCATGCTCCGCTGTGGGATCCAAATGGGGGCAGCTTGTTGATTTCTTCAGTGTTAGCTTCCTTTGTATCACTTGTTATATGTTTGCAGCACACATACACACTCACTGTATATACACATATGCATGTGTGTATACATATGTGTACACACACATAATATGGGATAGAGCTGGAGAAATGTCACAGCAGTTAACAGCATGTACTCCTCTTGCGAAGGACCAGAGTTTGGTCCCAGCACCCATATGGTGGCTCACGATTGACTGCAACTCCAGATCAGGTGGCTGTCTTCTGCCTTCTGTATGTATCTGCAATGTTCAATTTAGAAGGGAAGTTTCATAACTAAAAAAACCAGTTGTCATGGCTTTTTTTTAAAAAAGTGGGACTTAATAATTCTTGCCTTTAACTGTAACTAAATATTTCTTCTTCCACAATGGCATCATAGAACCATAATACTTATTATGAATTCTGATATGCTCACATCTTTCCCCTCAGGTTGCTGATACTACATCAGTCCCAAGACCTTTCAATGTCTTGCCTGTGAAAACAAAATGGAGTCACATTGGCTTCCATGTTCTCCTGTTTGATCTGGAAAACCTGGTGGAACTACTGCTGCCCACTCCCATCAGTGATGTTGACCATTCTGGATCATTCTATGGAAGTGACATCTTGAGGAGAGCCAAGAGCACAGTAGAGAAGAAAACATTGACAATAAGAAGAAACAAAGCCTCATGTAGCTCTCTCCAGGCCGAGGCACAAGCCAAGTCCAGTGGGGACAGCTT
Organism: Ellobius talpinus; assembly: GCA_001685095.1. Taxonomy (NCBI): domain Eukaryota; kingdom Metazoa; phylum Chordata; class Mammalia; order Rodentia; family Cricetidae; genus Ellobius; species Ellobius talpinus. Next base: position 23,044 of record LOJH01000089.1, on the reverse strand, counting down.
GCCCCCTGGGGACAATGCCAGTAAACTTCTAGAGGAGAGTGATGGCATTAAAAGACAGAAGAAAATGAAGAGCTCCAAGAAGACACACCCTAAGCCATCCATAAAGGTGGATGCCAGCCTCATAATAGACATGGCGAAATTGTTTCTGTCTTGTGTTTTGCCGTGGGGAGTGGATAAAGAGTTAGATAGCCTGTGTACCAGGCATCTCAGCATCTTAAAGCTGCAGGGTCCTGTGTCTTTGGGACTCGCTTCAAACGAAGACCTCTTCTCCCTGATGCTACCCGGGTGGGATGCATGCAGTTCTGAAACGAAGGAGTACTCAGGAGTAAACCTGTTCTCCAGAAAAGTTCTGGAGTTGTCAAATAAATACACGGCCATACTTCTGAACCAGACTGGAATTCCCAGAGGCCTAGAGAATCACTGTGATGCTTTGCAGCAATCAGATACTATAGCGTATTTACTGAACAGACTCTTTTTAGTTAATAAGTTAGTGAACACGCCTTTGGATTTGGCCTGTGAAACCGACAGGTAAGAAGCTCTAGAGAGACTGATGGTTCTAATGGAGACATCAAAGCTGTTATGATCATTCTCTGTGCTCAGCCCTGCCATCTTCCTTCTGCTGGGAAATGGTGTTAGAGATAAAACAACTTTTTAAATTCGGAACCCATTTTAAAAAAAAAAACATTTCCCCATTATTTCTTGGGGTTGGAGGATAATTATATGTCTATATGTTTTAATATTCATTTAGGTTAGGAAGATGTCGTGTGTCATACAAACATGGAGCCCTGAGACTGAGTCTCCAGCACCTACATGAAAGCTGGATGTGGTAGTGGGTCCCTCTAACCCCAACCTTGGGGATGCAGAAGGAGGTAGATCTCTAGAACTGGCTGACCAGCTATTCTGGCACAATTAATGAGTTCTGGGGCCAGTAAGAGAACCTGTCTCAAAATAGAAGGTCAAGGAAGATACTTAACATTGACCTATGGTCTCTAATTGCATATGCACACACATTACATACACTTGAATACACACATAAAAACAAAAATAAAATTAGAAATAATATTCATTTACTCAACAAATATGCATTGTATTCATATGTGCTAGAAAACCCATAGGGTTAGATGCTTAGTGAAAGCATAGGTGAATTGACATATGCATATATACATATGTACTTACATGTGTTTATACATAAATAATTCTTAAATAGGTGCCTATGGTGGCTGGAAATGTCATCTCTTAACTCCTACCACAACCTGCGCTTTGCATATTCAGCTGAGATGGTGTGATTGCGCACAGGCTGTGCCTTACAGTAGGTGTGGCTCACCAGTAATGATGGCAGCTGTACTTTAATACTTGACAGATGCTATGTTGTCCCTTTATATATACGTATGCATTTTTATTCTGATTTTAATAAATGGAATTCAGTTCACCAAATACTTATTCAAGTATGTACCTAAGAGAAAACAGATTTTTGATTGAGGCAGGGACTTACTCAAATAGTAAAAACTCTACACATAAAACGAATAAGGACTGCTGGAGTAAAGGAAGGAGCCAAGGAGAAATATGTGTGGCATGAGCGGTAGGGGTGAGAGGGTGAGGCAAGTCCGTGATGCTCTTCCAGGACAGAATTCGACCTGCTTGCTGTTTCCTAAGAGCTCAGCAATCGTCTGTCCTGGAGGCTATGTGACAGAGCTCCAGCCCTCCAGTGCTTCAGGTCTGTTGGGATAGACCCCATAAACTTCACACCAGAATGCTGCTGTGTCACAGGCATTTAATATCCGTTTTGCTTGGTGTTGATGGGGTGAGAACAGGAGTTCTGCTTTGTATGCACATTTTGACGCTGCTTTTTCTGCTCATCTTGAGCAGCCAGATCCCACCCACTTCTGCATACTTAAGAACAAAATTAAGGTAGATTTAAAGACAATCTTTTTTTCTTTCTCTTACTAAACGTTTATACAAGAATGAAGTATGCTTAAACTACATTATCAGCCTTGAGCCTGAAAATCTGGGAGAGAGCCTTTTGCATCCACTGTGTGGTTTTGGACTAGCCATTTAACCTGCCTAGACTTCACTTTCCACGTTTACAAAGTGAGCTGGAGAATGTCTGATGCTAAGAATTATTCAAATTCTGCAGATCTTAGGCTGTCACTCCCCACCCTCTACCCCCCCCCATGGATTATGATTCCATCAGGAGGATGTTTTTAATAAAGATTCTGGGGTGGAAAAGCTGTCTGGGGTGCTGTGGGTTCAGAGGGTCCCAGCATGCTTTCCATTAAAAAGGGTCCTAGAAACTTGTAGCAAAACTGTCTATGCTAAAAAAAAAACCCTACCTATCCATTAAAATACTGGGTGTGGTGGTGCATGTCTTTAATCCTAGTACTCCACAGGAGGCAGAGGCAAAGTCTGACCAACTAGAGCCAGGATACTATGTTTTATTGAGAAATCAAAATAATGTATTACTGGATATGTCATTTCAAATCCTTCCAACAAATTTGTCTATTTTTCCAACATTTTATTATAGTTGTGCAGTCTGAGAAAAATCCCTGTATGCTTTCCAACAGACTGCGTGACTGCACTGAGTTCTGAAGAAACAACCTGTGGCAGCATCCTTGACAATGTCAGGAACAATGACCCAGCACAGGACTTGATGGTGCTTGGGGAGAGTTCCCTGGTGGGTGTGAACCTTAGGACTCAGTCATAGCAGTCAGATACCTCGCTCTATAGTAGCAAGATCTCTCCTGTAAAGGGGACCACAGCTCACTCTGATGAGCTAAGATTTGAAGTTTAGTTGAGAATGTAGATCGATCAAAGTTGAGAAATTAAGTGTAGAAGACAATGATGAAAATAAGTTGTGTCCAATCCCCAATTTGCTAAGGTAGTATTGAGCATGCATCTTCAGCTTATCAAAGAGTTTACCATACTTTTAAAGTAATAACCCTTAAAACTTTTTTTCTCAACAGACCCTTCAAAATGCAGTCTGTTCGCAACAAGGGGAAATTTCCTGGAAGTGATATTTTGAATATGTCAAGCTTCTATGGTCACTTAAAAAATGGTAAGAGAGTTAATGACACAGATACATATTTCTTTTTTATAAAATAAAATCATAATTCTGTAACTGGATGACAATGCTTAAATACGCAACATTGTAAAATGCATAGATTATATCTATGGGGTGCTAGATAGCTGAGGCTTCTCAGTAGATGAAATGTTTGGATAGTAAAGTCCTATGTGATTTATTGGAAGATTGATCACATCTATTGCTTTATTACACCCTCCCCAAAACTACTACCAGAGAGTTTTCTTGCTATTTCAGGAGGTTATTTTTATGTGTGTAACCACCTCAAATTCTCCTGAGTAATCGTCTCAGCCTTTAGATTGCATTTTAATGCAAAATGGCCAATACATCTCCCATTTGCCTCTCCAAGTCTTAGCATCCTCAGTCCTGTTGCTCAGGTTCAGAACTTTGATGCCATTGTCTCATGTATTCTTCAACTTCATATCCCATGTGTGAGCTTTCAGTCATCCCAGAGTCTGATTCTTCCGACTACCCATGGTCACACCCTGTGGGTGACCCTTCACCCTAACATGGCTACAGTAGGTCCCTGCCTAACCACTCACTACTCCTACCCCTGCCTCTTACACTCTATTCCCAACCCTTCTTTTTCACTTGGGATACAAACTATATCATTTTCCTAATCCCAAGACCCTGCCCAAGTCACTACATCCACACATCATGTCCTGGTCCAGAATGAAGTTGCACCTATTTTTGTCTCTTTATCCTTAAGCAACACGACGAGGAGGTCTTAAAATCTCAGCATTGGTTCTGCCTTTGTCTGGATTGTCCATTCTTCTGGTGTCCACAGAGCCCTACCTGCTGTCCTTCCGTTCACCTTCATCCTCCCATACCTCCTTCATCCTGCGCCACCTCCTTCTATAGCATCCCACCTCTTCCTCTGTTGTACCATTCTCCAGACACTGTTATACTAATCATGATCTTTTTCATTTCTATGACAGTCTCATTATCTAGTATCTAGGAAGAATTGTGTAATTGTTCTAGATTAGTGTTTAAGGAAATTGACAAGTGAGTAGACCTAAAATCACTTGCTGACTAGAAGAATGTTTGAGAAATGAATGAAACAGGCAAGTGGGGTTCAAGTTCTACCTCTGTAGATCACTATGTACACACATATTGAGACAAATAAAATACCCTTCTTCCATAGGAGACAAAGAAATGGGATGAGTGGGGAGGTATAGGAAAGGACTCAGTTCTTGAGGATTGATTTTTTTTAAATCCAAATCCTGAAGAGTGAAATAACAGCGGAGTTCTCTTTTTCAAGGCTTGACAGGAAGCAGTGCCCACTCCTGTTAGCAGAAATGGTGGCTGAGTAATGCTGGCAAGACTGGGATGTTTTCTTTTCATCTTTACCCCTGACGTTGCAATTAATTCTATGAATCCCTGACACTGCCAAGAAAAGTTGGCTCTGGTATCTCTATCATATTAAAATTTTAACATCGCATTAAAGCATACTGTGAAGTGCCCCACGATGCCAGTAAGTAGTTACAGTTGAGACCAAGCCTTAGCTTTGAAGGTGAAGTCACAAGGTCAGCAAGATGAGAGAGGAAGAGAGGAGGGAGATCAAAAGAAAGTCTCCTCTTCTGCATCGTGGAGATGTGAGAAGTATGTTCAGAATGAGGCTGTTCTGGGGACACAGGTCTGTGTACCATGATTGGTTTCTTCAAATTCTTACTACACACTACTTAAGGAAAAAAATAATAGTAGCCAAGCAATTTATTATCAACTCCTTTTCTGTTCTTAATTTGCTCTATACCTTGTATGTTTATTCCATCACCATTCTTTGATCATTAATGTAAGTTAATGGAAATAGACATGTGTAACATACACATACATACAAAATGTGTATATGTATATATATTATATGTGTGTGTCATTTGTTTCTATATAAGATGATTGATAGAAAATATAATGGATAAAAACTAATCTCAATAATTGTTACTAGAATGTCAAACATGAATCAATACCTTAACTTTAGAAGACTGGTGTAATTGCAATTTCCCACCACAGAAAGCCTCCACCATGCTTCCCTATTTTCTATTGGGACTGAGACCTGCATGATGACATCACTCATCAGAAAGCCTTAAGTGACTGATATTTTTCATTTCGATGATTATATATACATTTTCAATTAATGAAAGGGCACTTTTATTTCTTATTAATTGCTCTTTTGTGTAGTGAACTGCTAGTCTCTTTATGGATCAATGCACATAGAACAAGCCCTTCCTCAAGGTTAGAACTTCTCACTGGACTTAAGGCAAAGAGAGAAAGGGTATCAAAGAGGACAGCCTTGGAAGAAACAATGCCTCGCATACAACATGAAGCAGTAGCATTTTACCCATTGGTAGGAGAGGAATGACTGGATTCACACAAGCCAATACAGTCTCTGATTTTACCTGTGATGGGTGCTGACTTGTGGCAAGCCTGACATCTTTGTACAAAGAGGTAAGAAACAGAAAACTCTGGTGCTTTGTCCTAGTTTGGCAAAGAGGTCAAAAGATGAATTAAGTATAAAAATAAGCACGGTGTGACAGTGTCTGTCTAATTATTCTGGCTGTATGAAAGTCATCTGAGGTACTTGCCCAGAGTGTTCCTGGCTGCCTGTTCCCGTCCTTGGACCTGCTAAATCACACTCCACCATAAGGTTGAACCTGATCATTGGTGTCTGTAGAAGCAATCTTCCCCAGGGACTGAGCCTGAGTGGCCTTTAAAATGAGTTTTCTGCATGTCTAGGTAGGAATGAGTACCACACACCCGAGGCTGACATCTCACTTTTGAAGCTAATCTCCTGCTGGAGAGACCAGGCTGTACAGGTATGACATCGTCCGCGTGACTCTTGCTATCAGAGGAGATACTTGCTTCTAAGGTTCATTGAGTCCCCTCTTCCCTGAGAATGTAAGTAGGCAGTTATTCTTATGCTGCAAGATGACTTTCTAGAGCATTCCCTTTGCCAAGCTTGAAGTATAGGCAGGGATCAGGCAAAAAATAGAGATGTCCCAAAAGGATATACAAAGACCAGGGCATAGAAGAGTGGCCGCGAGAGCTGGGTTCATCCTAGCGGAGGTAGCCCCTTGTCTGATGTGAATTCTCTCGGAAGAAGAATTAGTTATTACTTGTTTTGCGACTTGAACTGGTCTTTTCTGAGGCCTTTCCATACATGAAATTAGCCAACTTAAAGAGCTGCTTTGTACAATATTCTACTCACAATTCTCTTTCAACTTCTTTGGGTCTCTGGTGACTGCTGGTGGCTCTGAACAATACAGAAGATTTCTGCACCATCTGAGAAACATGAAAACAGTATCAATAGACAGAGTTAAATTAAAAACACCTCTCCAGTGCCCTTTCAGAATCCTGCATTTTCTAAAGAGTGCAAGGCTGGTGTTGGTACCCAGACCCTTCCTTGATTGCATCTTAGTTTTTATTGTTATTAGTTTAATTTCATACATGCGTGTCATGAATACTGACCACTGTCACCTCTGCCCCCTACCACTCTTGTCCACCCTGCCTCCTCCCCACAGATTTCCCTCTCATGTTCCTGTGTGTTTGTTTGGTTTTGTGACCTGATAAGATCAACCGGGGCCATCTGTGTGACCATGTGTGTGGAGACAATTGGAGCCTGTTGGGCTCAGCTCTGGGCACACAACTAAAAACGGTGACTTCTGTCTCCAAGAATCTACCAATAGCTAAGAGTTCTGAGGTGAAAGATAGGGCCCTTAAACCTCTCTCTCTGTCCTGACTGATGGTTGATAGAGTAGGTCTAGTGTGGGCCCAGTGCAGGTAACTACAACTGATAGCTGTTTGGGTCTAGAGAATGGCACCTTGTAGCTTGTTACCCTATATTTTGGCTCTCCTCCCTTGTTCTTTTGCAGTGTTCCCTGAGCCTTAGAGGGGGTGCTATAAGTAACTTGTGTAAGTCTGGGCCCACGTTGGCAGCTTAAGCACCTATGAGTCGCTCTCTGTATCATTACTGTTACTCATAAGGAAAGACATTTCATGTGACTTTTAGCAGAATGGGGTGTATTATTTATGGAAAAACTCAAAGTTATAGGCTTTGGGTATCTTTACAAGACTGCTTATAATTTGAAATAAAATAATATTCTATAATTCATGAAAATGAAAACTCTCCCAGGTAACTGAAGCAATACAAGCTGTCCTCCTGGCTGAAGTTCAACAGCACCTGAAGAGTTTGAGGAACACACCCGTCAGCAGTCAACCAGACCCGGTGGCACAGCACACCATCTGTGAGAGGATGCGTATCTCATCGAAGGTGGGGTGGACTGAAGATATAGAGCTACCGTATGTGGGAAACTCCTCCTCTCTGAAAAGTAAGTGAGCAGTTTACCTGTTTGCTCTTTCAATGAGCTTTCCTACTACTGACAATGTGTTGGGGAGTACGAGTTTACAGTGTATCGTTTCCTCATGAGTGGAGCCACACACTCCATATGGGATCTATTCTCTTAACAGTTTGTTTGCATCATCATCAGGCTATTAAAGAACGTCTGGTTCTATCGTAGTTATAGATGTTTTGTAGAAAGAAATTTGTACTGTATATAAATAAAAACAAAGTGAGGGGGATGCCATTGAAGACCTGAGTTCTAATCTCTAGCCCTTTCATAAATATCTGGGTTCGGCAGTGTGTATCTATAACCCTGAAGAAAATGTAGGGCTCCGTCATGGCTGTCTCATTTCTCATAAGAAAGGAAATCACCAGGTTTCTTGAATGATCTGTACGAGGAATCAAGGGGTGTGGAAATGAAGTGACCGGTCTTTGAACTCCATGATTTTACAACTTACTCATTTTGCAGTGTCTTCTTACATTTCACGGTGTGTATTTCATCTGCAGTCTTAATATTTGCACACTTGTGCATCAAGTAAGGATGTATCACCTTATCTGAGTTTACATTTGCACACTGAGTAAATTCTGATCGTCTCTGAATGCAGCACTAAAAGGGATATTTGTCTAACTAAAGGAAGACTTTGATGTATAGCTAAGTACCTCATAAGGAATAGCTTCCTTTGCAGTACTTATATACTAAATGTATCTTGATTTAGCCTCATAGGGTCTCTATGCCCAAGTGAGAAGAGGTAAGTTCTTTATGGTCATAGCAGTTGCCTAGGAAATCTCCATGTGATGTTGAATTAGCAAGGAACAGAAACGCAAAGAGACACATCATGGGGGACCTATGTGTCAGGAGCATCTAAGGTGCTCTCTCTAAATAGAACCTCATATGAGTTGACAAGTGGCATCTCTTTTTCTGATTGTGTTGTTCTGTGTTTAGAATTTAAGGACAATGGTGCCTGTGTTAACCCTGGTGAGATGACTTGACTCCTGCATCTAGCACTGCAGCATCAAGTCTAGGAGTACTATGGTATTCTGGGTGTGCTAAAGGTAGAGAAGATTCACTCTACAAAGGTTACCCTGAAGGTCTACTTTCAATAATGTATATTTGAGTAATCTGCAGATTTTTCTATTTTTGATGAAACTAATCCCCAGAAAATTAAGAGAAGCATAAATTTCTTCTCCTGACAAGAAATTCTGGATTAAAGATAACACTAATCATGCCAACATTGAAATGATATTGTCAAATTCAAGTTCTGATGAGGGCTTGATATTTACTCCCTTTAAATATTTCTATTTTTGTACATTTTGTGATTGATAAAACGATGAGGTACTAATATGGTGTATGTAATATATATATATATAGTAGATGTCAAAGAATAAATTAGAGTTCTTTAATGAGGGATACAAACCAGAATAAAACTTAAAATGTTGGAAAACCAAGCCACCCTGGTGTTCAACATTGTTATCAACTTGAAACTATAAGGGTGAGCTACAACAGAGGCTGTGGAGCACACGGAAGAAGTTACATATCCAGGATTTGAGAATTAAGAAACCTTCTTAGATGTAAATATCTCTAAGCTGAGATCTGAAGGATCAAGAGAAGTCAGTCAACAAGAGTTCAAGGTGGAGGAGGCAGCTGTTAATTGAGATCACAAATTCATTTCAGGAATAATTCTTTTCCTTCAGACATGTGTTCTTTTTGAGTCTCATTGCATCCATAACCTGCCCTCGTTATCCTCAGCCTTCCAGAACAACAGTGGCATTGATAATGCCATCATAATTCATGCAGTTTATTGTGTTCAGAATTCTTTGTGTAGTCTAAATTATTTAGTAACATTCTATGCAGACATGTGTATTTTCATACCATTATGCTGTAGAGAAAACCAAACCAAACCAGCCAGCCAACCATCCAACCAACCCATCTGTGATGTGTGACAACTGAAGAGAAGCATCCAGTGCTTACCTGTCCCCTTCCCGTGCACACTCATAGCTGGCATCAAACCAGATGAGGAAGAAACCTGGTCATTCTCACCACTTCTCTTCATTACAGTACTAGAAATTTCATCTCATCAAGACATATCAAGCAAGAGAAAGAAATAAAAGATTTGCAATTACAAGAGAAAGAGAAATTACCTCCATTTTCAAAAAGACCCCACAAAGGTTATTAAAGCTAATGAATGAATCCAGTAAAGTTTCAGGATGCAAGACAAACATACAAAAGTGGTATGTCCTTTTATAACATTAGTAATGGATTTGCTACAGAGGAAACAATGAAAGCTATCCCAATGAGTGAACTTAAGCATTATTATTACTAATTAGTTCATTGTAACTATATGTTAAAACAATATGTTAATAATTATAATTCCTAGGAATAAACCTAACCAAGGAAGTAAAGATGTTTGTGATAAAAATTATGAAACACCAATGAAAGGAAGATATGTATTAAAACATGTACAGACCTCCCATGTCCATGGTTAGGAAGAACAAACAAATGCTTCAATAAATAGTGCTGAAAAAGCTGTTTCAGTCCATACAGAAAGTTGAAACTGGAGTCCATTGCAAACCCTGTACAAAAATTAGTTAAATTAGATCAGTGCCAATAGTGTAAGATATTACAGTCTGAAACTATTACTGAAACAGAGGGTATGCACATTGAGATATCGGCATGGATGCCATTTCCAACATAGGACTCTGAATGCCCAAAAAATCGAAGTGATTATTATACCAAATGGGATTATGCCAAACTAGATGGCAAAAGAAACAGCACAGCAAAGAGAAAATGAAAGGGAGTAAATATGTGCCAACTATTTATCTGATGGAGGGCTGATATCCAGAATATATGAAGAACTCCAAAAGTCTAACAAAACAAACAACCTAGTAGAAATATGGCAGAATGACCTGAATAGTTTCTGAAAGAAAAACATACAAATGACCAGTAAATGTCTGACCATCACTGAATAGCATTAACTGCCGGAGGAATGCAGAAGTGTAAAGGAGGTGGAGCTTACTCCACTCAGAATCACTGATCTCACAGAAGAAACAAAAGAAACACTAGGTGAATGTGTGGAGAAATGGGAACTTGTACACACTGATGGAAATCTGAATTGGTGCAGCCACTTTGGAAAACAGTGTGAAAGCTTCCTCAGAAGGCTAAAATTAGAATTAATATATAATCCAGCTAACCCACTCATGCGTATAAATTCACAGGAAGTGAAACCATCTTACTAAGGAGGAGCCTGCCTGCCTGGGCTTATTATGACCCTATTTGCAATAACTAAGATATGGAGTCAGCCTAGGTTCCTGTCAGCGGGTTAGTAGGTGAAGATGGTGTGGTATGCAGTACACGGTGGAATGTTATCCAATGATAAAGGTCCAAATTCTCTTGGTTTTGGAGAAAGGGATAGAACTCATGGACATTATACTAAGTGAAGTAGGTTAGACACAGAGAGACAAATATGTTTCTTCTCAAATGCAGAATCAACTATCAATCATCCTGAAAGTAGTGTAGATGTTACTAGAGAGGAGCACTATGGAGGTCATGAGGATGGAAGAAGAATGAATAGGTAGGAATTACACAGACTACACCCATGTCTAGAAAAGTATGAATTTCTTTCCTTTAGTAAATACAATTAATGTTTTTTCAATGTACAAATACATTCGACATAACAAAAGAATAAAAGAAAAAGAGAAAATCTTGCCCTAAGCATTACTGCCAATGAGTGATATAGCCACACATCACCTCATACAGGCTGCTTTCCAGGTTAAGTTCTTCCAAGTTTGCTTGACGTCATTCTCCAGTTGTCCGTGATTACTCCTCTCATCTCTTTCTCCAGTTCTCCAGAGTGACACTCTCAGAGGGAGTCTTGTGTGTGTGAGTGTGTAAGTGTGAATGTGTGTGTAAGCGTGTGAGTGTGTGTAAGTGTGTGTGAGTGAGTGTGTGAGTGTGTGTAAGTGTGAGTGTGTGTGAGCGTGTGTGAGCGTGTGTGTGAGTGTGTGTTGTGTAAGTGTGTGAGTGAGTGTGTGAGTGTGTAAGTGTGTGAGTGTGAGTGTGTGTGTGTGTGTGCTGGGGGTGGGGTGGGGGAGGAGCCATGGGGGTTGTTGGTAGTCAACTATGAAATGTCTTCTATAGGCTTCAGTCCCCAGTAAATGGCACTGTCTTGGAAGGATGTGGAATCTTTGCAAGAGAGGCCTCTCTGGGCCATAGGGGTGAACCTTATTTTAGCTCAATCCATCACTTTGGATCTGTTCCTTGCTTCTTTATTTTATTTTACAGATGAGTGATTATAAAGCAGCAAAGACCCAGACACCTGACAAGATAGCAGAAATAAAATCCTCTAGACCAACAGTTCTCAACATGTAGTCATAACCCCTTTGAGGGTCCACGGACCCTTTCACAGGGGTCACAGATCAGATATTTATATGACAAGTAATAACAGTAGCAAAATTGCAGTTTTGAAGTAGCAAAGAAATAATTTTATGGTTGGGGGTCACCACGACATGAGGAACCCTATTAAAGGGTTGCAGAACTAGGAAGGTTGAAAATGACTGTTCTAGACCAAATCAGTCTCTATCTTTTAATGCTTGGCATCTACAAAGCTTTGAATATAGCCTATTGTCAGCCCTTGCACCAGCAATGCGCTTGATTGGGAAGGCTTTACTCTGGAATATAAATTTATGCTTATGTAGATTTTAGTGATTAAAAAATAACTAAGAAGTTTTTCTGAAAATGCCCACTGGTAAATGTGTAGAACTAAAAATATAAAACTTTTAGCATGAACATGTTAGCTGTTAGGATTAAGCAATAGGTGCAAGGAAGGAATAATAAACCTTCGCGGGTATACATTAAAATATTTGTTAGACCATCTCATTTAAATGTCAAGACACTTATGTTTTAAGTAGATATTAATTGACTAAAATAAGTAAAAGTGGCATCATATATATATAATATATACACACATCATATACATTATATAAAATATATACTTTCTCAAAGACACTAGAGGTAGTTTGGCTCGATGAGTGTCCTATTTTATTTTTGGCTCCATATAAACCTGAGACACCTCCCTCATCATTTAGCCTTTGCACCTACGAGCTCTACTGAGTTCCTCTGCCGTTTCTGCCTCTGTGAATCATCTTAAAGATCCCCCTGCCCCTGAAAAACCATTTTCTGTTCTTTTTTCCCTAAAAGTTGTTTCATTTTCCACAGAGCTTGAGACTGATGTTTTTTATGGTATTATATGGAAATCTGGAAATTTTGTCATCTTATAAAATCCAAATCATCAGAATACTAGCCTGGCTCAGCTGTCCAGCAATGCTGGTGTCAAGCAACGGAGTTAAGTATTTCCTTGATAAAGGTTTGCAAGCCCCATGGCATTGATTATTGTCCACATCCCCATTTAAATTTATTGACAAAGAAAAAGTGATCTAGACTCCCTTGCTGAAATCAATGTGTTTCGTGCTATTGTTCTCTGGAGCTGAGGTCTGCTCCCTGACACAGATCATTCAGGAACAAAGATGGGGCCAATCTGTCTTTTCCTCTCTCAGCGCCTAAAGCACTCTTTCTCCTACTAGCCAATCAGATTTTTTTTATTGAATAGATGAATAAACAGATGAGCAGTGAGCAATTTTTTGTTCTGAAGATTCAGCCAACTCCTAGTTATTAAGGAAGGGCAAGGATGGAACAGTCACTTGATCTCCGTGCTTTAGCGACCAGAATTGATCTTGATACACACTGAAGTTTGTGTTTTCCCAGAGGCGTCATCCCAGGAGCATGTACTGAACACAAGACAGATTCATACACACACACACACACACACACATATACACAAGTGCACGTAGAGAAGGAGAGACAGACAGACAGAGAAGGGGGGCACATAGGGACACAAACACGGAGACAGAGGACTCCAGATGACTACTCTTCCCAACACTTGCTCGTGTGTCTCTTTGCCACTATCTCTTTATGTACCCATTTTGCCATGATCTGCAGTTTGAAAGAATGTGTCCCCCAGCCTGACCTAATTGTCTCTTACTCCTCTTTAAAGATGCAATGCCTTGGTGTGGATTTCTCAACGCTCAGTCCAATCCTGTGCTTTGCCCTCCCAGGAACTTCCAGCTTGTTCCAATCCCTTGTCACTGCTTCTCTTGTCCAGCTAATGTAGAACCTTCACAGCCTGGGAGGCCCCAGTCAGCTTGTTCTGGCCTCCTTACATAGCTAGGGATGACCTTGAACTGTGTTTTCTTCCAGATTTGTTCTTATTACTGCGTGTCTGCGTGTATCTGTATGTGTATGTCATGGGTGTGAGAGCAGGCGCCTGCAGAGGCCAGAAGAGGGTGTGAGTCTCTCGGAGCTGGAGTCACAATGGTTATGAGCTTCTGGCACGGGTGCTGGGAACCAAACTCAAGTCCTCTCCAAGAGTGGCAAGTGTTCTTAACCACTGAACCACCTCTCCAGCCACACTCCCACCCCTTTTTATGAGACTGGCCACTTCCTGTGACACTTGTCCAGCCATATAATATAATCCCATCAGATAATGCTGGAATGAATTCTCCGAAAATAACCTTGGTGTAATTAAGGATAAAGCTCCTTGAGCACAAAGCAGACAAGGGGTGAGTTTTGCACGTTCTACAGGTAGCACAATGTGGAGCAGCACAGGGTGGTGTCTAGGGAAGGGCCAGTGACAAGGGAAATGGCCCACTGGTCTCTATGCCCTGGAAACCCTGTTCCCATGAGAAAGTGGATTGTCTTCCTGACTCAACCTTCATTTCTGTGTTTCGATTGTGTGATACGTTTGTGCTATTTCCAACCTTGGAATGATCTGGAAAGGTTCAGAATGCCTTGTTAAGCATTTGCTATGTGTAAGGTTCATTATTAGACATAGATTTTCAATGGTGCCACTTGCCCAGTGCTGGAAGGGCACACTTGTAAAATGCTATGAACCGCCTGCCCCTCGAGTTGCTCACTTACACAGCTCTCTCCCATCTCACTCCAGGATCCCAGGGGACAGAAGGTGGAACTTACCTTGTGCTCCCAGCGGCAGACACACCTCCCAGTACAGGACAAGGGATTCTTGTGTGTTGTTGCAGGAAAGAACCAATACTAATGAGTGTCTGTGGCAGGCACATATCAATGGACTCTGATCCAAGAAAGAAGAAATGCAAAATGACAAGTTGCTTGTCCATAATTAGGAAGAGAATGGAAGGGGTCATTACAGGGATGACTGTTCTATTCTGAAGTCTAAATTCAGGGGCACTTATTCAAATCTGCCTACTTAGCTCAAGAGAAATTTACCTATGTAGAGGAAAAAACAATTTTGATGGGATTTGAAGGAAACCAGATAATACATAGTATGCCTCCTGAGAATACGGTGTAGTATGAAACCTGCTTGCTTGAAGAAAATTTGTTTTGTATATTTTTCTTTTATTGTCCTCTGCTGGTCATGGCTTTTGTTTTTCTCTATGCAGTTCCTACCCTGCTGGAGAAGCACTCTTGAAGAAAATCTTTTTAGGTAGTCTGACATCTCTCTGTGTCTGTCTTTTACCAATAAGATCCATGTAATTCAGGAGAGTTTCTTTCTCAGCTCCCTTGTGTCAGCTCCTCCCTCCAAGCCCAGTGGCTAGCTTCCCAACCTGGCTGCAGTTGTCTCCACCCACAGAGAAAGGGCCTCTCATCCCATCCACTTGCTCATGTCCCAGTGTCCTAAGATCTTACACACGAGGTCACCGTGGAAACCATGTTACCTGATGAGACAATAGGAAGTCCTTGCACTTAAAGACCCTGTCCCAAAAAGATCATTAAATAAAATTCCACAATTTTCAACTTAATTGTGCCTTATTCTATAATACGAATTATATAAAGGACATCTTGGGTTTAAAAACTAGTGTGACATTTCCCAATCTGTGAACCAATAGTGGAAACTGGAGGAAAATAACGGGCACAAAGAAATTATCTACACATAAGGTCATGTGATATACTAATGATTGGGTTGGATTTATGACTCAGAATGTCCAAGTCCAAAATATAGCTTAAGATATCTTACTTTTTCATACAGTGCTTTAGTCTCTAATATTTAAAATATGTTTAAATTATTTTCATAACTCCATAATATTCCTTGCTATATTCAAGGTATATTCCTTAATATATCAATGCCAGAACAGAGAATGAACAGGTTGATGATACAACTTATAGATTCATCCATCCATCCATCCATCCATCCATCCATCCATCCATCTATTCATCCATCCATATTTTGAACTTTTCACTTCTTTGAATACATGTTAGGCCTTCTCCATGCCAAGCTGTGTAGAAAGCATCTTGGAAGAATAGGATGTAGCTTCTAGCTTCTGAAAAGCAGGAATCTAAGAACCCAGGAGGTTATTGTGGCATGAGACATTAAAGTTCACATCTCCATGGAGACAGAAAACTGGTGATTGACAGAGCTTGAGTTTTAAGGGGAAGTGTGTGATCTGGGGAACCACGTTGTACTCAACACAAAACTGAGCGCTCTTTCAGCCCTACTTTTGGAAGAAGGACTCACCCCACCATGAGGTAGGTGACACCTGGCTGCTTACAACCCTAGTTGTCACCTGCAGTATCTGTCCCCAAATAGGATCAAAGTCACACTCCTTGGGACAGTGGATAAGCAGAGTGTCAAGGCCAACCTGTGCAGACTGAAGGACTCCATTAGTGGCAATCTTTGCTGTAGAGTTTCCATTAGGCTGGTAGATATCTTGCCAGGTCTGCACAGTGAAGAGAGCTCTCCTCTTGCCAGGTCTGCACAGTGAACAGAACTCCTCTTGCCCAGGTCTGTGTGTGCCCTTCTTCTCAGAGAGATGCTACTTTCCTGTCAGCCTTTGTTTCTCTAACTCCACTTTTACAAAGACCCAGATGACACCAGTTGGGAAAACATAGAGTAACAAGGGAAGATTGCAAGGACAATTATGGATGCAGGTCACCAAGTCCTGGTCAGGATCGGGGAAGCCCAGCTAAAGCAGGGTGGGGACAAACAGAATCTGGTGGTCAAAGCTTCTGACTTGGAGCTGAAAGATCCTGACAATCCTAACATGCATCATCTAGGAAGAACTCAGACATGTCCAACACTAAGAAACAGGAAACACAGCTTATCAAATTATCCTTACTCTTGGCACCTTCCTTGTAAAGTAACACTTGTTTATAAATTTGATTTCCTTATAGACATTATTTTTCCATATCTTTATGAACCCAAGAAGGGTTTGTTTGGCTTCTACTTCCAGTTCACCGTCCATCATTAAGGGCAGGAACTCAAAGCAGGAACCTGGAGGTAGGGTCCATGGAAGAGCACCACTTGATGGTTCACACCCTAGGCATTGTGTGGTCTGTGACCCTCTAGCATCATTTAATAATCAAGATAATCCCTCATACACATGCCCATGGGGCAATCAGATCTGGACAAGTGTAGTCGGAGGCTGCTTGTTTGTTTTCCAGCTGCCCAGACCCGAAATAATAATACAGGAACTGTATTAATTTTAATATTGTTTGGCCTATTAGCTTATGCATATTTCTAGCTAACTCTTACATCTTACATCAACCCATCTCTGTGTATCACCATGAGGTCTTGGCCTACTGGCAAGGTTCTGGCATCTGCCTCCTCCAGTGACGGTATGGCATCTCTCTGACTCTGCCTTCTTTGTCCCAGCATTCAGTTTAGTTTTTCCTCCTAGCTCTGTCCGCCCTATCACAGGCCAAAGTAGCTTCTTTAGTCATTAACCAATAAAAGCAACAGATATACAGAAGGTCTTCCCACATCAGACAAGTTCCCAGCGGAAACCTTCTTCTCAGATGATTCTAAACTCTGTCAAATTGAAAACTAAAGCTAACAAGAACAGCTAGAGGCAATGTTAGTGCTTCATGTCTCATAAGAAAGATATTTTCTTCATATTACATAAAAGAAGGAATTTTACCTCCTTAATTTTAGTCCAAACAATGACCATCAGTATTTGTGGTCATCAGAGCTCAAATCTCATCAGCAACACTGTCCGTGTATGACTGTGGTTTCGGCGTAGGTCTCTCCTCTACTTCGTGATTATTTCAAATTGCTTTCCTTCTGATCCACTTCTAACGTTCACTTCAGCTTCCGTCCAATGATTTGGTTTGATTTCCCATCTCTCCTAGCTTTGTTTAAAATGTTTTTAACTTCGAGACACCACCAATGTTTTGTTTCTAGTTTTAAAATATGAACTTAGACAGACATTATTCATCATTTTTGAAATCAGACATCCTAAATCGAAGCACTAACAAGTCCTTAAGATTCAATTTACTCAATGTTTGTTCTTTGAAATTTTTCAGGAATTTCCTCTATTATTTCTCTTTACCACATGAAACAATCTTAATTTTATGAAAGGAATTTAGCAAAGTAAGGTTATAGTGAAGTAAGCAGTGTGATATTTTTAAGTTAATATGCATGAATTGTGCCTGGTGCTGTATGTCTGAGGCGCTCATCCCACGGGAAGGGTGAAACCAATGAAAGGGAAGTATTTGATGCTGGTGGCTGCATTGGCCATTTCATAGGGTGAGTTAGACTTTCCTTAGGGATCTCAATCTCAAATTTTCCAAGAAGTGAGGTCAATTCAAAATATCCAGAGAAATAACAATTCAGGACTTCAAAGTATTCCTTTACCATTATGTCCAGGGAGCATGTGATCAGTGGATTAGCAAGGCTTTCCTGGTCTTGCCAAATCCTTGACTTTTCTAAAGCCTCAGTGGTTCTCAGCCTTTCTACTGCTGTGATGCTTCAATGCAGTTCCTCATGTTGTGGTGGCCCTCAACTCTGAAATTATTTTCATTGCGACTTCATAATTATAACTTTGTTACTGCTTTGAATCATGATGTAAATATTTTTGGAGATAGAATTTTGCCAAAGAGGTGACCATGTTGAAAACTATTGCTTTAGAATAATGTTAATGTGGTTTTGTTTTTTCATTTTAATTACCAAGTGAAGTGATTTTCTGCCCCTTTTATTCAGCCATCAGTCAGGACATGTTGGCCTAGCTTGTTAGCTTTCCTATGCTGACCTGAACTCTTAGAGCGTGGCATTGGACTAGAATGCCATGCTCCTATTCAACAGTCTCCGAGTTGTGGAGTTTTTCTTTGTTTTGTTTTGTTTTAAGTGATGCTACTTCACAGACCAGAATAGAAAGGATGGAGTTTTCACAAAAGAGTGAATCCACTTATGTACGAATATGTATGAGTTTCTTTCTGGATTAACTTGAGCCTTTCCCAAGGAAAATGGTGCCGTTTCTCTATTTCCGATGGCACTTTTTAAGAGAAAAGAAACATTTAGACGTGAGAGTTAATGCTTTTCTTCCCCGTCAGTGGCAACCCACTGCTAATGTGTTCATTTTAATAAAAAGCCTAGTTTGTATATTAGTCAAAATTATAGTTTGATGAATGCAGTGTTTTCATGAATTGAAAATAATCATTGCACTGGCCCCCACAGTAAATTTGTTTTAAATATTAGTTTATTATAAGTGTTGGCTAGTATTACAAATATTTCCAGTAAGCAAACACAAATCATTTTTATATTTAGCATTTAAAATGTATCTTAACTTGACCATTAAATCATCTATTAAATATTCAATTAAAGTGGAGTTTGAACCTTTTATTTTATTTTTTTCATTCGTGGTCAGGTATTCGGGAAGCAAGCTAGTAAGATGGTCCTGGTGCACAATTTGCTTCCTCCCTTCTTCTGTGTATTTTGTCAGAGAATGCCTTAATGTAACAGAAATCAGATTTGGTGTGTATTTTTACACCAAATCAAATTGTGTAGGCGCCACCCTCCGCTTTCTCCAAAACACGAGAAAGGATTAAATTCCATCATGGTTTAGCTTAAGAAATCATGCAGCTCTGGAAGAAGCCTGCGCTGGGAGGGCCAGAGTGTTTCCTGGAAACCAAGTCCCACAGCTCCCAGTGCAGAGCTGGGCTTAGGAAGTTTACTGACCCGCACTCCGGCTCCTCCTGGAATGCTCCAGTATGCGGCTTTCCTGGTTATTCCGTGGGCATAAATCACAAACATAAAAGACGTTGAAAAGATGTAAGAATGAGACAGTGGCACGGTGCTGACTGATTGTGGAAAGCACTTAGGCGCAGCCCTTAGAACGGCATAGGGAGGGGAAAACATCATGAGCCATCATCTTTATACAGTTGGCAGGCTTCCCTTCCCTGCTGCACTCAGTAGAGCCCCGCGTCCTCCCGCCCCAAGCCTTTTCCAAGTTCACAAACCATAATTATAAATTACAACATTCCTAATCTGCTATTTTAAGGTGTAGTATTAATACCCTTTCTCAAAACCAGAACTTTAAGAGAGAAAAAAAAGTGATCAGTAAAACTTCATGGAGTTTTTATAATGCAAAGTGCCACAATACATCACAAGTTTGCATTTTAAAGCCAATTCCTGGAGGTAAGAGCTGCTTACTGTCCTCACAGACAGGGCTGTTTAAGTACCAGAGGAGGGGTGAAGAGGTGACTCAGTGGTAAGGAGTGTTTGCTGCTCTTCCAGAGGACTCAGGTTCAGTTCCCAATACCCACATGGAGAGGCTCAAAACCACCTGTAACTGCAGTTCCAGGACATCCACTGCTTTCTGGGCTCCACATGCAGCTGGTGCATATAGCTCACATAGGCACACATGTGTAAATAAACTTACATAAATCCTTAGAAAAAATAAAGGATGAAAGGATATCAAGCAAGCTATTCCTGCACTGTGTGATGATAAACTAGGCTGTTTCCATTGTTATTTGGGGTCATTATTCGTGATCATTATATATAGCTATGACTTGAGATTTTGCAAAATACTAGATAAATGGGTCATTTCATCCACAGCTTCCATTTTACATATAAAAATCATAGCAGTTTCTAAAGATTCCTACCACTGACTACTGCCCTTGTGTTATTTGAGAAATGATCTGAACTGCAATTTTAAAACTGCCTTCCATATCTGAACCACCTGTAAAAATGAAGTAACTAACAGAAAATTTTGTCTTATTTGATGAATTTATAATTATATATTTCTAATAATTTGTATTTTGTGTTATTAAGTTTTGAGATGGGGCACATTTCAATGAAGTCTGTGATCTGAAATGAGGCAGTTATGACAGTCATGCCAGCTTTTGGTCTCAACACCAAAATTAATTTTTCACCGAGGTAGTTTCTCATATAGCTCAGATTGGCCTATGACCACCTTGAACCTCTGATCCTTTTCCTTTACCTCCTAAACCCTGAGATTATAGGCTCACACTAGCATGCCTGGTTCTTATGATGCTAGGGATCAAACTCCAGGCTTTGTGAATGCTAACCAAGCTCTCCACCTTCTGACCCTCAAGTTCATCTTGATATGGATACATTGTAGGGAAACTTCTGCTTTATCTTGGTAAGAAGAGGCACATTTCATCAACAGAGTTTGGTTGGAGAATTTTGCATGAACAAAATTGCTTTGAACTAACATTTTTACACACATACACACACCTGTTCTCAGTGATGCATCTTATAAATTAAAAGGTAAAAACAAATTAATCTTGGACCTATAGGAGAATAATTTTTGACAGCACAAATCAATGTTTATTATTTCTGAGTTTATTAATAATTAGCATAAAAATTGCATTTAAAATGACCTTATTTAACAATAGAAACAATAAAATGTTGAAAACATAATTTGAGTCAAATAAATCTCTATACAAAAAACTGCTGAGAATACTTTCAAGAAACATGTCTGTATGTTTCTCTTGCACAAATCTGAGCTTCTGGGACAGAAGTGGCAATGTAAGAAATGTTTGCCAAATGCCCCACTGTTACAAGTCCCCACTTTAGTTGTATATATTAAAAAAAGAACGGGCTGGGAGCTACCTGCATTGGTAAGGTGCTGGCCATGCATGCTTGAGATCCTGATTCCTAGAACCCATATGAAAACCAGCCAAGCCTATGGCATGTGATTGCAACTCCAGCTGTGGGAAGGCAAAAGTAGGCAGGTCCCTGCAGCTTGATGGTCAGCTGTCCTAATTGGATAAGTGACCACAGGCCAAAGAAACAAAAACAGAAGTAGTGTGGACCAAGCCTAAGGGATGACACCCAAGCTTATCCTCTGGTCTCCACATTCGAGCACACACATGTGCACAGACACACCAAAAAGAACACACGGTGTGATCTGAATAACATGAATTATTGTTATCTGTCAAGATTCTAACCATGTCCCTTTGAACCAGCCCTTACATTCTTCCTTGGTCCCTGATATGCTGTGGATCTGTATACTGTGTTAGTGCCCAGCTTATGCCAAGCAAGCTGTCGGCTCACAGAGAGAGGAGTTCCAGGAAGTCGCTGGGGCCTTTTTCCAATAACACTCTCTGGCATGCAGACTGTGCAAGGCTCTTTTGCAAATGGCTATTGCTGTGAGATCATGATGAGATTTCCTAGAAACACATGCAATTCTTTTCTCTAAAATTCCCTACTTCAAAACTTTCTATAGAATTGTGAATTTCCAACTACTTCCTTCCTGCCACATAAGCATAAGTCAGTGCATCCCAGCTCCCTCCGCCAAGACATTAAAGGGCTTAAGCCACTTGGAAACAGGCTTTAAAAATCATGATTGAAATGTTTACTATTACATTTATTTCTGTGTGGTATATGTACGCTATGCCATGGTGCTTGTGTGGAGGACAGCTATGAGAATCGGTTAGCTCTTTCCACCACGTGGGTCCTGGGGACCAAACTTAGTTTGTCAGACTCATCACAGAGCCATCGAACTGCTGGGCTACTTTAAATGTGTATCTTCTCATTCTAGGCTTTAGGCTTTAGTTATATTGGATCTTAGTGTCTTAGTTCAGATATTTTATAAACACGGGAGCGCTACATAGTTAATTATCTCTATAAATTTTTAGTCCTCAGCAGTCACTGAAAGTTTGTGGCAGGCATTATGTATAGTGTTCTACAGTCAGGGTAATCCCAGGCAGACTGGCCCTTCTGAGCCTTGAGCAGCTGTGAGGGTCTCCAGGTTTAGGTACAACTCAAAAGGAAGGCACTTTCCTGCATTCTTCCCCCTCAGGCTTCCTTTGTATTCCAGAAAGACTAGAATTGCATTCTGGCCTATCTACTGTCCCCATTAGCTCTCTATGGCAGCTCTTGTGGGTACAGTGTCTTCTAACAAGTGAACACAGAGGCTCAGCCGGGGCCAGACCACACACTTGTCAACCCAAAGGGCTGGATATCAGGAACCTCAGCTTGCCTATTAGGCAACAGTGGGTTCGAAGCTGTGGCCATCACTTTGCTCAGCAGCCTCAGGTTTCTTGGGAGGATCCCCCAAGTACAGTTAGCCAGGTACACTTGCAGGAAGGGTCAGGTGTATAAAATTCGGTGTTTATGGCATATTTAAAGTTCTCTTTGTCTGGTTGTAACTACCAATAAAGGTTAACTTTTACAGTGAACCCTATCAAGTTGGCAAGGTGGTACATTCCTTCAATCCCAGCTTTTGAGAGGGAGAGGTAGGTGGATCTCGATGAGGCCAGTCTCGTCTACAAAGTAAGTTCCAGGACAGCTAGAGCTACAAAGAAAGCCCTATGTTAAGAAAGAAAGAAAGGAAGGAAGGAAGGAAGGAAGGAAGGAAGGAAGGAA